>JAFEMH010005762.1:0-150175 GCA_022495995.1 Adenophora triphylla var. japonica
GTCATCTTGGCATTTTTTTGCTGCATAGGAACCGTTAAAATGATTTACAAGTAATATTGAATCACTATATACTGTATTGCTTTGATGTTCATGTCTGAAACCACGGATAGGCCCACGATTAAGGCTTCGTACTGTTTGCCTCATTATTTGTGGCTTTAAAATCACAACTAATGGCCTGGGATATGATGTCCCCTTGTGGTGACTTTAGGAGGCTGACACCTAGCCTTGTACTTTTTCGTATTAGAAGCACCGTACGTAGCCAAAGAGTCCACGTCCTCGGGATGTCCCCATCTTGGAGTTGTTGGACTTCAAGTTCTACTGCAGTTGCATACTTGGATAAAATTACGCCTACAAATCTCTGCAAGTCTTTTTGTATTTTATTGTTGTTCTAGGCTCATATTTGATGTCGCCAAGTGCTTAAGCCCCAGACGGACCACTTGGCCGTCCTTCTGACATTTACGGTTTTCTCATTACGCTTTTTATTGGATGGTTAGTACGAATGACAAATAATATAAGGTTTCAAAATAATGCCTTAGCTTAATTGAAGCGAAATTAAAGCTAAGATTAATTTTTCGAGGTGCTTGAATACCTGGTTTCCTTTGTCGAGCGATGTTTTACTTAAATAGTATATTGTTTCTTGGATGCCATCTTGATCTGAGACCAAAGCTGACAGCACTACGCTGCGATTTCGAGAGACGGCTAAGTAGACACACTGATAATCACCTTCTTGAGGCTTTGAAAGAAGGGGAGGTGTTGATAGGTACGGTTTCAAATCTTGAAAGGCTTGTTCGTGCCTTATCGATCCGCTCGAACCTAGAATTCTTCTTTAAGATGTCATAGAACGGTTTGCATCTATACGAGGATTTTGAGATGAATCGATTCAATGCTTTGCCTTCCTGCCAATCTTTGAACATCTTTTATTGATTTGGGTGACGTTAAGTTGATGATTATACGATGCCTTTGGGCTTGCTTCTATCCCTCTTTGTGTCACCATGTAGCCCAAGAATTTTCCGAACTTCGTTACCAAAATTGGCTTTCTTTGGGTTGAGCTTCATGTTCAGACATCTAGGATGTCAGATGTTTGCAGCGCGAGATCTCGAACATGATCTTCGGACTTTCTTTAGTTTTATCACCATATTGTCGATGTATACTTCCATAGTGTCCCCAATCTGCTCTTTGAACATCATGTTGACTAGCCTACGGTAGGTAGCACACTGCATTTCTTAGTCAAAAGGCATTGCAATGTAACAATAAATACTGTTGGGGGTGATGAGAAGGCGGTATCCTGCTTGGTCGGATGGCTCCATCTGGATTTCTTTGAAATCACAGAAGACGCATCCTCAAGGAAAGTCGAAAACTTCATGTGTCCGCAGGTAGCATCTACCAGGAGTATCAATGTGTGGCAAGGGGAAAGGATCTTTCGGACAAAAGCGCTTGTTTAAGTACGTGAAGTCAACACAAACTTCTCCATTTTCCGTTCCTCTTTTCTACTACCACCACGTTTGCTAGCCATCTTGGGTATTCGACCTCTCTGATCATTTTAGCTTTGAGTAGTCTATCCACTTCTTCTTGAATGATAATATTCCTTTTCTTGTGCGAACTTTCTTCTCTTTTGGTGGATCGGTCTGAAAGATGGATCGATGTTGATTTTATGGGTGATTACATCACTTGCGATGCTGTCATATCTTCATGTTTCCATGCGAAGGCTTTTAAATTACATCTGTAAGAGTTTGATAAGGTCTTCTTCTATTCCGCTTTGGAACATCTTGGCCCTAACCGGCACTTTGAGATGCTGGGTTTGAGGGATCTAAGAGTATCTACTTTCAGAAATTATGTTCCTTCGCCTCCCGAGGAACCTCCACGGGCCTTTTCTCTGCATGAATTGCTATGCTATCTTAGGGGTCGTTGACAGCCTTCATGGAAGTCATGTAACATTCTTTAGGGTACTGAATGTTGATCGTTGTAAACCTTGAGCCACTCCACGAGGTGTCGGCATCTTGACACATTGGTGATAGGTGGATGGTACAGAGCGTTCATTCCATGGATCCATGGTCTTCCCAGATCACATTATAACAAGTTGTACTATCGATTACCTTGAATTTCTCCATGGAATTGATACCTTCGACGTAGGCGGAAGTGTGATCTCGCCATGTACTTTTGGTTTCTCCACTGAAACCCATGAGCACCTGAGGTCCTCTTTACAATCTTTGTCTTCGGGGATTTTCATTTCCTTGAGCATCCGACATGATGAGATTCACGAGCTTCCCCATCTATTGGGATACGTCGACCTTGCGGTTGGCTATCGAAGTGCAACAACCAAGGCGTCATGATGTGGATCCATAACATTGTCCCGGTCACTTTCTTCGAAGGAGATGGTATCTTGAGGCGTGGTGTGACATCTTGGAGGATCTCTCGGGTTTCTCATCCTTAGCTTGCTTAGCGAATCTCTTAGTTTGAAGAATAATAAGTACCACAAATATCGGAACCACCACTAATAACATTAATTACCTTTGTTAGGTGGAGGAGATGGTGGACTGGTTATGTAACGAGCTCTTTGTTCTCCATCTTGGTCTTGCGGTTCCCAAGGAGCTCTTTAAGATGTCCTTTAGACAATAGGTAACTAATCTCCTTCCTTAGGGCGATGCAATCTTCGGTAAGGTGTCCGAAGTCTTCATGATAGGCACACCATTTGGATTTGTCCTTCCAGTAGGATGACTTGTCGATCTTTCGGGGCCGCCTTGCTTTATCTCCAAGATTGCTCATAGCACGAGAGAATACGAAACATCCACAGAAAAACAATAATCGAGATATTTTAGGAGATTCAATATCATCATCCCAGATCATCTTCCACATAATTGACTTTGTTATGTTCATTTTACGTGGTAGGGTCTAGATCTATGTTTTTGATGAGATGACTCTATCTTCTGTCGGGATGGGCATATGTTGAAGCTTTATCGGGATTCTTGGATTGTTGCATCTTGTCCTCTTCCGGCTGATAAATCTTACGGCCGATTTCGGATATCTTCCATCTTCTTGCACGGGTTCATCACCGAGGTCTTCATAGTAAGTGTTGGGTTTTACGGGTCCATGCGCAGCGGAGATTAAGCATTAAAAACATAAAACCCAAGAAGCCCTAGGATCCGTTCTATACAATTAATTTAAATTCCTATGAGATAGAATTATACCAACCTCGAACGCTTTCCGTTCTTGAGCTATCGAACGATTTGATTATGTGATATCGAATCACAAACTTCGTTCTTCAACTTGATTGAACTCTAGGCCTTGATTGATGAATGGCGAAGACCCTCTTTCGGTATCCATACCTTTGAATGAATTCAAGAACTATTTCTTGGTGATTGCTAGATCTAAACCTTGAAGAATATTGAGAGTATTTTATTGTGAATTTTGCTTGAAAATTTCGGCTAGGGAATTAAGTCTGGACAGGACCTCTCATATTTATACTACAATAGCATGAATACGTCTCCTAATTGTATTAGGAGAAACGGAACATCAAAACCGCATATGGGCTTAATATGTCACGCGGTATATTAAGCCAACGGCTTAGTATGTCGCATGACATATGTAGCCAGTTACAGAGACTCTCAATCATTCTTCCTCTGGTTTAACCAATTCATTCTAGTTGTGTGTGACCCAATAGGATTACATTATGTTGGCAATGAGTTCGATCATATCGAACCTCATAAGACATAAGCGGACTCTAGCAAGCCATTATGTCTACCCAAATAATATAACGTAAGAGTTCACGTTTCCATTGGTGTACTTCCATTTCTACCTTTTGTCTCACGATGTTATATTGAACACAAGTCATGGTCCTCGTCAACTTGTTATTGTTCAATGCTTTCTCGATTCTTGAGTATAATGATAATTCCAATCATATTGGGAGTACGGCCATACACTTTCATCATTATCACTCATCGAGGGTCCCCAAGCAAAACATCTCTCTTAGAGGGACAAATTCCTTCTTGACTTATCATCATTCCCATCATGAATCCGATCATGCCAAAGATAGTCTTTATAGATATCGTGTTAAGATATCGTTTGACTAAAATCAAAACATGACTTTCATCATATGTAAGGTCATGATAATCTCGAGTCTAGGGACTAAATGAAGTAACCGTATGAGATTTAATTATGACATTTGACCATGACATAAATCTCATGCGGGTCATGTCCAGTCACTTGTTCTCTAACAAGTACCCATAATTTCAATGTGCAACTCTATGCATATAATCATCGCATGATTATCCATTGAAAATTATACTAATTATTCTCTTAATAATTAGGGACGGAGATTATTATAAACAAATATACAAAACATATAATAATCAAATGATAAACATCTCATATAATAATAAATAATGTCAACACATAAGTCTATCAATCATAGGCCTAGGGCATAACACCAACAGTCTCCCACTTGCACTAGGCCCAATCTACCATGTATCGAATACCCATGGACCTAACATGACCATCATGTTTAGCTTGCGGGAGAGCCTTAGTTAATGGGTCCGCCACGTTGTCATCAGTGTCTACTCTGCATATCTTAACGTCTTCCCTTTCACATATCTCACGGATAATGTGGAAACGTCGAAGTATGTGTTTGGATCTCTGGTGTGATCTTGGTTCCTTTGCTTGTGCAATGGCACCATTGTTATCACGATGAAGTTCAATAGGATCTCGATGCTTGGAGCGACTTCCAAATCACTAATGAACTTCTTGATCCAAAGCGCTTCCTTAGTTTGCATCAGATGCCGCTATGTACTTAGCTTCGGTTGTAGAATCAGCGACGGTACTTTGCTTGGAACTTTTCCAACTCACAGTGCCTCCATTAAGCGTAAAAAAAAATCCAGACTGCGATCTGAAATCATCTTGGTCAGTTTGGAAGCTAGCATCTGTGTAGCCTTTGACTACAAGATCTTCTTCCATTCCAAAGACCAAGAATACATCCTTAGTTCTTCGTAAGTACTTAAGGATATTCTTGACTGCTATCCAATGTGGTTCGCCGGGATCCGATTGGTACCTACTCGTCATACTTAGAGCACACGAGACATCGGGTCTAGTACATAACATAGCATACATGATAGACCCAATTGTCGAAGCATATGGAATACCATTCATTCTCTCTTGCTCATCATTAGTCTTAGGACTTTGATTCTTGCTAAGAGATATACCATGCAACATTGGCAAATTCCCTCTTTTAGAATTTTCCATTTGGAATCTTCTAAGGACTTTGTCAATGTAAGTACTTTGACTTAAACCAATCATCCTCTTGGATCTATCTCTATAGATCTTGATACCAAGGATATATGCAGCTTCGCCCATATCTTTCATTGAAAAACACTTTCCCAACCAAGACTTAACAGTCTGTAGTGCAGAAATGTCATTTCCAATGAGTAAGATATCGTCGACATACAACACTAAAAATAGTGCTACGCTCCCACTAATTTTCTTGTATACACAAGGTTCATCTTCGTTTTTGATAAAGCCAAATTCCTTGATTGCTTCATCAAAACGTAGATTCCAACTCCTAGAAGCTTGCTTCAATCCATAAATGGTTTACGCAACTTACACACCTTGTTAGAATTTTACGGATTGACAAAACCTTCAGGTTGTATCATGTATACATCCTCAAGTAACTTCCCATTAAGGAAAGCTATTTTGACATCCATTTTCCATATCTCATAGTCATAATATGCGGCTATGGCAAGTAAAATTCTAATAGACTTAAGCATAGCTACAGGCGAGAAGGTTTCATCATAGTCTATGCCATGAATCTGCCTATATCCCTTAGCTACTAGCCTAGCCTTATAGGTGTGCACCTTCCCATCCATGTCGGTCTTCTTCTTGAAGACCCATTTGCACCCTATGGTTTTTACACCTTCGGGTGGATCAATCAAGTTCCAAACTTGATTATCAGCCATGGATTGTAATTCGGACTTCATGGCCTCTTGCCATTTTTCCGAATCAGGAGCGGACATCGCTTCTTGATAGCAAGTGGGTTCATCATTTTCGATTAACTCCACTTCATCACTTTCCGTAACGAGAAATCCATATCTCTCGGGTTCGGATCGTGACCTACCACTTCGGCGAAGAACTTGTGCATCTTGAACCGGTTCCACAACGGTTTGTGAACTTGGTTCAGTTTCTACCATTGGTTCAATGTTGTTTTCGGGTTTCGAATTTCTTCGAGATCTATTTTACTCCCCCTTTGGTTCCTTTGCGAATAAACTCTTTTTCTAAGAAAGTACCATTTCGAGCAACAAACACTTTGTTCTCGTTTCGGTTGTAGAAATAGTATCCTTTGGTTTCCTTAGGATATCCCACGAAAACACATTTATCAGATTTAGGTGCTAGCTTGTCGGAAGTTAACTTCTTGACATATGCATCGCAACCCCAAATCTTCATGAAAGACAAACTAGGTTTTCTTCCATGCCACATCTCATATGGGGTATTTTGAACCGATTTGGTAGGAACTCTGTTTATAGTGAAAGCAGCAGTTTCTAGTGCATGTCCCCAAAAGGATAAAGGAAGCTCAACTTGACTCATCATAGAGCGAACCATGTCCAACAAAGTTCTATTCCTCCTTTCAGACACACCATTCAATTGTGGTGTTCGGGTGGAGAGAGTTACGAAACGATTCCACAACTCTTAAGATGACTGTCAAATTCTTGGCTCAAATATTCACCACCTCGATCGGATCGAAGTACTTTAATAGTTTTGCCAAGTTGATTTTGCACCTCATTTTGAAATATTCGAAATATCTCAAACGATTCACTTTTATGTTTCATTAGATAAACATATCCAAATCTACTATAATCATCAGTGAATGTTATGAAGTACCGAAATCCTCCCCTAGCATCGCTACTCATAGGCCCACATACATCGGTATGTATGAGTCCTAATAAGTCGCCCGCCCTTTCACCGGTTTTGGTAAATGGGTCCTTGGTCATCTTGCCAAGTAAACAAGATTCGCATGTCTCATATAATTCATAATCATGTGAGTCCAAAAATCCACCTTTGTGGAGTTTAGAAATGCGTTTCTCGTTTATGTGGCCAAGACGACAATGCCATAAGTAAGTGTGGTTTACATCATCGGGTTTAGATCTCTTGTTAATGTTATAGACATCATTATCGCGATTTTCAACATCAAGAATATAAAGGCCATTGAATGAAACGACAGTACAATAATGCATATCACTCTTGTAAATGGAAAATTTCTTATCACATATAAGAAAATTAAAACCTTCATTATCCAAAACTGAAATCGAAATAATATTCCTACTTAAAGCTGGAACGTAATAACAATTGTTCAAAACAAGTATTAGCCCACTAGGTAAAGTAACTTCATAAGTTCCTACGGCTAATGTAGCAAATCTTGCTCCATTACCCACACGTAGGTCCACTTCACCTTCCTTAAGCATCATACATTCTTTAGACCACTGCACATTTAAACAAATGTGAGTTCCACATCCGGTATCCAATACCCAAGAACTAGAAGTAGATAGGAATATATCTATAACAAAGATACCTGAAGTCGAAGCAACTCCTTTGCTCTTCTTCAGTGCTTCCTTGTATTTTGCGCAGTTTCTCCTCCAATGTCCAATCTCATTGCAATGGAAGCAGATCGCGTCCTCTTGGGACTTGGGCTTAGCCTCTTTAGGCTTGGAAGCCTCTTTGGGTTTGGCAACTTTTGCCTTAGGATTAGCAACCTTTGCCTTTCCTTTACCCTTGAAACCCTTCCCCTTGTTAACCATTAGCACTTGGTCGGTTTTCTTCTCGACAATATTGGTTTCCGCGAGTGTTGACATTTGAACTAACTCGGAAAGGTTTTTATTCATTCCACCCATGTTATAGTGCATTATGAAATGACTAAAACTTTTAGGTAATGAATTCAATATTATGTCGGTAGCCAACTCTTGGCTAATTGGAAAACCGAGCCTTTCAAGATGCTCAATGTGGCCCTTCAACTTGAGAGCATGGGGACCAACAGCTTGTCCTTCACTCATCTTGCATGAGGTCAAGACAAAGAAGCTCATGTTGTACCTTTCTTGCCTAGCTTGAACTTGGAACATTTCCATCGGCCGATTGTTTAAGTCATTGTCCCCAAGTGCTCAAGATCCTTCGAAGGTTCTTGCACATGGCGGAGAGCATAAGGCAACCAACATGCAGCAGAGTCACGCTTGTGCTTGAGATATTGATCCCTTATTGCCCTAGCGGCATTGGCGGCGAGTTCAGGTGGAATAGGTTCATCGAGAACGTACAGTTTCTCCTCTTGTTTGAGAACAATTCTCAAACTACGGATCCAATCCATATAGTTTGTACCCTTCTCTTCCAACTTTTCCTTCTCAAGGAAAGATCGCAGTGAAAAGTGATTATTGTTTGATGCCATTTATTCTACAAAAAGATATACATAAAATATGAACACATATAAGTAAACATATTATATGAGAAGTATAATGCATTTAAATAAATGCTCCCACTAAATTATACACCTTCAAATGCAAATAAGCATAATATACATTTAATGGGCTAATATCCAACTTTAATTCAATTTCAAGTTTGCTATGGCAAACCGCTCAAAATTAAATTAATTAGGTAGAAAACATCAATCATATCACATATATGACTCTTAGATCTTTTATGAGATTTATTCAAGACATCATATGTCTAGGCATATTTTAATCTCATCTTATGCTTTGGGTCCAAAACCATTTTGATAACCCAATTAAGTTCATTCACTTTAAAACGTATAGGAACCACCATTTCCTCATCTTGCTCGCATTCGAATAGAATCAAAGCACCTTGCTATGGCAAGCCCACCCAAAACTATCCGAATGGTCTCAAGTGTTTTTAATCATGAATTGGCATAAAGAACTTAAAAGTTAAATGAAGGTTCTTTTAAAAGTAGATTATAAGCATATCGAGGAAAGATAGTCAAAATCATGCACCGAGGTAAGTTCCCGGGAAGATAGGTGAGCCACAAGGACTTCTTAAGTACCAACTCTTCCTTAGACGGAACTCTCCTAGACATGCATAATTAGAAATCAACTACGATTAGGCAACATAATCCCTACCTTTTATAAACAATCGGTTTCCTTTTAAATTTCGCGTATTTATGACTTGTTTCCATAAACAATCATAAGATCCAAAATTTACAATGTCTAAATCTAAACATATTAGGAAACTAAATATCATGTTTCAACTAAACATCTAATTAAAAATTCTTAGCATGTAAGAACAAATAAAACATGCATCGCAATAATTATTAAAATCACATTTTAATCAATTAATCATGCATATCAATGAATCAATCTAGCATGGCCTTATAAACTCAATTTTATAACATCCAGATTTTCATATGAACATATCAGATTGTAAACACAATCACAAAATAGCAGAAAAATTTGAATAAGGCGGTTACGCCTGCATTGGCTTATTATGTCGCGTGACAACATCGGCCAGAGGCTAGGTTTGTCGCGTGACATAACTAGCCGGTTACCAGATTTCCTTATGAGGCTCGCTATGTCGCGCGACCTAAGCAGCCAGATTACAGGATTTCCAGATTCATATCAATTCAGATCGCAACCAATTAAATCACATAAAACAACCCTTTTACAGATTTAATTCAGCATAATTCGAAAAACGATTTTCACATTGTTTCACATAAACAATTAAAATTCTATCGCATACAAAACATGCAATAAGCATATAAACAATTTATATCTTAAATCTAGCATGTTAATTCAAGCTTAATCATACGAACGGGGCTCGATACCCTTTGTTGGGTTTTTACGGGTCCATGCGCGGCGGAATTAAGCATTAAAAACATAAAACCCAAGAAGCCCTAGGATCCGTTCTATACAATTAATTTAAATTCCTATGAGATAGAATTATACCAACCTCGAACGCTTTCCGTTCTTGAGCTATCGAACGATTTGATTATGTGATATCGAATCACAAACTTCGTTCTTCAACTTGATTGAACTCTAGGCCTTGATCGATGAACGAGCGAAGACCCTCTTTCGGTATCCACACCTTTGAATGAATTCAAGAACTATTTCTTGGTGATTGCTAGATCTAAACCTTGAAGAATATTGAGAGTATTTTATTGTGAATTTTGCTTGAAAATTTCGGCTAGGGAATTAGGTCTGACAGACCTCTCATATTTATACTACAATAGCATGAATACGTCTCCTAATCGTATTAGGAGAACGGTCATCAAAACCGCGTATGGGCTTAATATGTCGCGCGGTATATTAAGCCAATGGCTTAGTATGTCGCGTGACATATGTAGCCGATTCTGAGACTCTCAATCATTCTTCCTCACGGTTTAACCAATTCATTCTAATTGTGTGTGACCCAATAGGATTACATTATGTTGGCAATGAGTTCGATCATATCGAACCTCATAAGACATAAGCGGACTCTAGCAACCAATTATGTCTACCCAAATAATATAACGTAAGAGTTCACGTTTCCATTGGTGTACTTCCATTTCTCCCTTTTGTCTCACGATGTTATATTGAACACAAGTCATGGTCCTCGTCAACTTGTTATTGTTCAATGCTTTCTCGATTCTTGAGTATAATGATAATTCCAATCATATTGGGGTACGGCCATACACTTTCATCATTATCACTCATCGAGGGGCCCAAGCAAAACATCTCTCTTCCGAGGGACAAATTCCTTCTTGACTTATCATCCTTCCCATCATGAATCCGATCATGCCAAAGATAGTCTTTATAGATATCGTGTTAAGATATCGTTTGACTAAAATCAAACATGACTTTCATCATATGTAAGGTCATGATAATCTCAGGTCTAGGGACTAAATGAAGTAACTGTATGAGATTTAATTATGACATTTGACCATGACATAAATCTCAAGCGGGTCATGTCCAGTCACTTGTTCTCTAACAAGTACCCATAATTTCAATGTGCATCTCTATGCATATAATCATCGCATGATTATCCATTGACAATTATACTAATTATTCTCTTAATAATTAGGGACGGAGATTATTATAAACAAATATACAAAACATATAATAATCAAATGATAAACATCTCATATAATAATAAATAATGTCAACACATAAGTCTATCAATCATAGGCCTAGGGCATAACACCAACAGTCTCCCACTTGCACTAGGCCCAATCTACCATGTATCGAATACCCATGGACCTAACATGACCATCATGTTTAGCTTGCGGGAGAGCCTTAGTTAATGGGTCCGCCACGTTGTCATCAGTGTCTACTCTGCATATCTTAACGTCTTCCCTTTCACATATCTCACGGATAATGTGGAAACGTCGAAGTATGTGTTTGGATCTCTGGTGTGATCTTGGTTCCTTTGCTTTTGCAATGGCACCATTGTTATCACAGTAAAGTTCAATAGGATCTCTGATGCTTGGAACGACTTCCAAATCACTAATGAACTTCTTGATCCAAACTGCTTCCTTAGCTGCATCGGATGCCGCTATGTACTTAGCTTCGGTTGTAGAATCAGCGACGGTACTTTGCTTAGAACTTTTCCAACTCACAGTGCCTCCATTAAGCGTAAACAAAAATCCAGACTGCGATCTGAAATCATCTTGGTCAGTTTGGAAGCTAGCATCTGTGTAGCCTTTGACTACAAGATCTTCTTCCATTCCAAAGACCAAGAATACATCCTTAGTTCTTCGTAAGTACTTAAGGATATTCTTGACTGCTATCCAATGTGGTTCGCCGGGATCCGATTGGTACCTACTCGTCATACTTAGAGCACACGAGACATCGGGTCTAGTACATAACATAGCATACATGATAGACCCAATTGCCGAAGCATATGGAATACCATTCATTCTCTCTCGCTCATCATTAGTCTTAGGACTTTGATTCTTGCTAAGAGATATACCATGCAACATAGGCAAATTCCCTCTTTTAGAATTTTCCATTTGAAATCTTCTAAGGACTTTATCAATGTAAGTACTTTGACTTAAACCAATCATCCTCTTGGATCTATCTCTATAGATCTTGATACCAAGGATAATGTCGGCTTCGCCCATATCTTTCATTGAAAAACACTTTCCCAACCAAGACTTAACAGTCTGTAGTGCAGAAATGTCATTTCCAATGAGTAAGATATCGTCGACATACAACACTAAAAATAGTGCTACGCTCCCACTAATTTTCTTGTATACACAAGGTTCATCTTCGTTTTTGATAAAGCCAAATTCCTTGATTGCTTCATCAAAACGTAGATTCCAACTCCTAGAAGCTTGCTTCAATCCATAAATGGATTTCTGCAACTTACACACCTTGTTAGAATTTTCTGGATTGACAAAACCTTCAGGTTGTATCATGTATACATCCTCAAGTAACTTCCCATTAAGGAAAGTTGTTTTGACATCCATTTTCCATATCTCATAGTCATAATATGCGGCTATGGCAAGTAAAATTCTAATAGACTTAAGCATAGCTACAGGCGAGAAGGTTTCATCATAGTCTATGCCATGAATCTGCCTATATCCCTTAGCTACTAGCCTAGCCTTATAGGTGTGCACCTTCCCATCCATGTCGGTCTTCTTCTTGAAGACCCATTTGCACCCTATTGTTTTTACACCTTCGGGTGGATCAATCAAGTTCCAAACTTGATTATCAGCCATGGATTGTAATTCGGACTTCATGGCCTCTTGCCATTTTTCCGAATCAGGAGCGGACATCGCTTCTTGATAGCAAGTGGGTTCATCATTTTCGATTAACTCCACTTAATCACTTTCCGTAACGAGAAATCCATATCTCTCGGGTTCGGATCGTGACCTACCACTTCGGCGAAGAACTTGTGCATCTTGAACCGGTTCCACAACGGTTTGTGAACTTGGTTCAGTTTCTACCATTGGTTCAATGTTGTTTTCGGGTTTTCGAATTTCTTCGAGATCTATTTTACTCCCACTGGTTCCTTTGCGAAGAAACTCCTTTTCTAAGAAAGTACCATTTCGAGCAACAAACACTTTGTTCTCGTTTCGGTTGTAGAAATAGTATCCTTTGGTTTCCTTAGGATATCCCACGAAAACACATTTATCAGATTTAGGTGCTAGCTTGTCAGAAGTTAACTTCTTGACATATTCATCGCAACCCCAAATCTTCATGAAAGACAAACTAGGTTTTCTTCCATGCCACATCTCATATGGGGTATTTTGAACCGATTTGGTAGGAACTCTGTTTATAGTGAAAGCAGCAGTTTCTAGTGCATGTCCCCAAAAGGATAAAGGAAGCTCAACTTGACTCATCATAGAACGAACCATGTCCAACAAAGTTCTATTCCTCCTTTCAGACACACCATTCCATTGTGGTGTTCCGGGTGGAGAGAGTTCTGAAACAATTCCACAACTCTTAAGATGACTGTCAAATTCTTGGCTCAAATATTCACCACCTCGATCGGATCGAAGTACTTTAATAGTTTTGCCAAGTTGATTTTGCACCTCATTTTGAAATATTCGAAATATCTCAAACGATTCACTTTTATGTTTCATTAGATAAACATATCCAAATCTACTATAATCATCAGTGAATGTTATGAAGTACCGAAATCCTCCCCTAGCATCGCTACTCATAGGCCCACATACATCGGTATGTATGAGTCCTAATAAGTCGCCCGCCCTTTCACCGGTTTTGGTAAATGGGTCCTTGGTCATCTTGCCAAGTAAACAAGATTCGCATGTCTCATATGATTCATAATCATGTGAGTCCAAAAATCCACCTTTGTGGAGTTTAGAAATGCGTTTCTCGTTTATGTGGCCAAGACGACAATGCCATAAGTAAGTGTGGTTTACATCATCGGGTTTAGATCTCTTGTTAATGTTATAGACATCATTATCGCGATTTTCAACATCAAGAATATAAAGGCCATTGAATGAAACAGCAGTACAATAATGCATATCACTCTTGTAAATGGAAAATTTCTTATCACATATAAGAAAATTAAAACCTTCATTATCCAAAACTGAAATCGAAATAATATTTCTACTTAAAGCTGGAACGTAATAACAATTGTTCAAAACAAGTATTAGCCCACTAGGTAAAGTAACTTCATAAGTTCCTACGGCTAATGTAGCAAATCTTGCTCCATTACCCACACGTAGGTCCACTTCACCTTCCTTAAGCATCCTTCTGTTCTTTAGACCCTGCACATTTAAACAAATGTGAGTTCCAACAGTCTCCCACTTGCACTAGGCCCAATCTACCATGTATCGAATACCCATGGACCTAACATGACCATCATGTTTAGCTTGCGGGAGAGCCTTAGTTAATGGGTCCGCCACGTTGTCATCAGTGTCTACTCTGCATATCTTAACGTCTTCCCTTTCACATATCTCACGGATAATGTGGAAACGTCGAAGTATGTGTTTGGATCTCTGGTGTGATCTTGGTTCCTTTGCTTTTGCAATGGCACCATTGTTATCACAGTAAAGTTCAATAGGATCTCTGATGCTTGGAACGACTTCCAAATCACTAATGAACTTCTTGATCCAAACTGCTTCCTTAGCTGCATCGGATGCCGCTATGTACTTAGCTTCGGTTGTAGAATCAGCGACGGTACTTTGCTTAGAACTTTTCCAACTCACAGTGCCTCCATTAAGCGTAAACAAAAATCCAGACTGCGATCTGAAATCATCTTGGTCAGTTTGGAAGCTAGCATCTGTGTAGCCTTTGACTACAAGATCTTCTTCCATTCCAAAGACCAAGAATACATCCTTAGTTCTTCGTAAGTACTTAAGGATATTCTTGGCTTGCTATCCAATGTGGTTCGTAGGGATCCGATTGGTACCTACTCGTCATACTTAGAGCACACGAGACATCGGGTCTAGTACATAACATAGCATACATGATAGACCCAATTGCCGAAGCATATGGAATACCATTCATTCTCTCTCGCTCATCATTAGTCTTAGGACTTTGATTCTTGCTAAGAGATATACCATGCAACATAGGCAAATTCCCTCTTTTAGAATTTTCCATTTGGAATCTTCTAAGGACTTTATCAATGTAAGTACTTTGACTTAAACCAATCATCCTCTTGGATCTATCTCTATAGATCTTGATACCAAGGATATATGCGGCTTCGCCCATATCTTTCATTGAAAAACACTTTCCCAACCAAGACTTAACAGTCTGTAGTGCAGAAACGTCATTTCCAATGAGTAAGATATCGTCGACATACAACACTAAAAATAGTGCTACGCTCCCACTAATTTTCTTGTATACACAAGGTTCATCTTCGTTTTTGATAAAGCCAAATTCCTTGATTGCTTCATCAAAACGTAGATTCCAACTCCTAGAAGCTTGCTTCAATCCATAAATGGATTTCTGCAACTTACACACCTTGTTAGAATTTTCTGGATTGACAAAACCTTCAGGTTGTATCATGTATACATCCTCAAGTAACTTCCCATTAAGGAAAGCTGTTTTGACATCCATTTTCCATATCTCATAGTCATAATATACGGCTATGGCAAGTAAAATTCTAATAGACTTAAGCATAGCTACAGGCGAGAAGGTTTCATCATAGTCTATGCCATGAATCTGCCTATATCCCTTAGCTACTAGCCTAGCCTTATAGGTGTGCACCTTCCCATCCATGTCGGTCTTCTTCTTGAAGACCCATTTGCACCCTATTGTTTTTACACCTTCGGGTGGATCAATCAAGTTCCAAACTTGATTATCAGCCATGGATTGTAATTCGGACTTCATGGCCTCTTGCCATTTTTCCGAATCAGGAGCGGACATCGCTTCTTGATAGCAAGTGGGTTCATCATTTTTGATTAACTCCACTTTATCACTTTCCGTAACGAGAAATCCATATCTCTCGGGTTCGGATCGTGACCTACCACTTCGGCGAAGAACTTGTGCATCTTGAACCGGTTCCACAACGGTTTGTGAACTTGGTTCAGTTTCTACCATTGGTTCAATGTTGTTTTCGGGTGAGATCTATTTTACTCCCACTGGTTCCTTTGCGAAGAAACTCCTTTTCTAAGAAAGTACCATTTCGAGCAACAAACACTTTGTTCTCGTTTCGGTTGTAGAAATAGTATCCTTTGGTTTCCTTAGGATATCCCACGAAAACACATTTATCAGATTTAGGTGCTAGCTTGTCAGAAGTTAACTTCTTGACATATTCATCGCAACCCCAAATCTTCATGAAAGACAAACTAGGTTTTCTTCCATGCCACATCTCATATGGGGTATTTTGAACCGATTTGGTAGGAACTCTGTTTATAGTGAAAGCAGCAGTTTCTAGTGCATGTCCCCAAAAGGATAAAGGAAGCTCAACTTGACTCATCATAGAACGAACCATGTCCAACAAAGTTCTATTCCTCCTATCAAACACACCATTCCATTGTGGTGTTCCGGGTGGAGAGAGTTCTGAAACAATTCCACAACTCTTAAGATGACTGTCAAATTCTTGGCTCAAATATTCACCACCTCGATCGGATCGAAGTACTTTAATAGTTTTGCCAAGTTGATTTTGCACCTCATTTTGAAATATTCGAAATATCTCAAACGATTCACTTTTATGTTTCATTAGATAAACATATCCAAATCTACTATAATCATCAGTGAATGTTATGAAGTACCGAAATCCTCCCCTAGCATCGCTACTCATAGGCCCACATACATCGGTATGTATGAGTCCTAATAAGTCGCCCGCCCTTTCACCGGTTTTGGTAAATGGGTCCTTGGTCATCTTGCCAAGTAAACAAGATTCGCATGTCTCATATGATTCATAATCATGTGAGTCCAAAAATCCACCTTTGTGGAGTTTAGAAATGTGTTTCTCGTTTATGTGGCCAAGGCAGCCTAATGCCATAAGTAAGTGTGGTTTTACATCATCGGGTTTAGATCTCTTGTTAATGTTATAGACATCATTATCGCGATTTTCAACATCAAGAATATAAAGGCCATTGAATGAAAGCGACGGTACAATAATGCATATCACTCTTGTAAATGGAAAATTTCTTATCACATATAAGAAAATTAAAACCTTCATTATCCAAAGCGCCAATCGAAATAATATTCCTACTTAAAGCTGGAACGTAATAACAATTGTTCAAAACAAGTATTAGCCCACTAGGTAAAGTAACTTCATAAGTTCCTACGGCTAATGTAGCAAATCTTGCTCCATTACCCACACGTAGGTCCACTTCACCTTCCTTAAGCATCCTTCTGTTCTTTAGACCCTGCACATTTAAACAAATGTGAGTTCCACATCCGGTATCCAATACCCAAGAACTAGAAGTAGATAGGAATATATCTATAACAAAGATACACGAGTCGAAGCAACTCCTTTGCTCTTCTTCAGTGCTTCCTTGTATTTTGCGCAGTTTCTCCTCCAATGTCCAATCTCATTGCAATGGAAGCAGATCGCGTCCTCTTGGGACTTGGGCTTAGCCTCTTTAGGCTTGGAAGCCTCTTTGGGTTTGGCAACTTTTGCCTTAGGATTAGCAACCTTTGCCTTTCCTTTACCCTTGAAACCCTTCCCCTTGTTAACCATTAGCACTTGGTCGGTTTTCTTCTCGACAATATTGGTTTCCATGAGTGTTCAACATTTGAACTAACTCGAAAAGGTTTTTATTCATTCCACCCATGTTATAGTGCATTATGAAATGACTAAAACTTTTAGGTAATGAATTCAATATTATGTCGGTAGCCAACTCTTGGCTAATTGGAAAATCGAGCCTTTCGAGATACTTTCAATGTGGCCCTTCAACTTGAGAGCATGGGGACCAACGGCTTGTCCTTCACTCATCTTGCATGAGGTCAAGGCGACAAGCGTGTTGTACCTTTCTTGCCTAGCTTGAACTTGGAACATTTCCATCGGCCGATTGTTTAAGTCATTGTCCCAGTGCTCAAGATCCTTACGAAGGTTCTTGCACATGGCGGAGAGCATAAGGCAACCAACATCTGTAGAGTCACGCTTGTGCTTGAGATATTGATCCCTTATTGCCCTAGCGGCATTGGCGGCGAGTTCGGGTGGAATAGGTTCATCGAACGTACGGTTTCTCCTCTTGTTTGAGAACAATTCTCAAACAACGGATTCAATCCATATAGTTTGTACCATTCTCTTCCAACTTTTTCCTTCTCGGGGACGGATCGCAGTGAAAAGTGATTATTGTTTGATGCCATTTATTCTACAAAAAGATATACATAAAATATGAACACATATAAGTAAACATATTATATGAGAAGTATAATGCATTTAAATAAATGCTCCCACTAAATTATACACTTTCAAATGCAAATAAGCATAATATACATTTAATGGGCTAAGATCCAACTTTAATTCAATTTCAAGTTTGCTATGGCAAACCGCTCAAAATTAAATTAATTAGGTAGAAAACATCAATCATATCACATATATGACTCTTAGATCTTTTATGAGATTTATTCAAGACATCATATGTCTAGGCATATTTTAATCTCATCTTATGCCTTGGATCCAAAACCATTTTGATAACCCAATTAAGTTCATTCACTTTAAAACGTATAGGAACCACCATTTCCTCATCTTGCTCGCATTCGAATAGAATCAAAGCACCTTGCTTGTAAGCGCAAGCCCACCCAAAACTATCCGAATGGTCTCAAGTGTTTTTAATCATGAATTGGCATAAAGAACTTAAAAGTTAAATGAAGGTTCTTTTAAAGGTAGATTATAAGCATATCAGAAAGATAGTCAAAATCATGCACCAGGTAAGTTCCCAGGAAGATAGGTGAGCCACAAGGACTTCTTAAGTACCAACTCTTCCTTAGACAGAACTCTCCTAGACATGCATAATTAGAAATCAACTCTGATTAGGCAACATAATCCCTACCTTTTATAAACAATCAGTTTCCTTTTAAATTTCGCGTATTTATGACTTGTTTCCATAAACAATCATAAGATCCAAAATTTACAATGTCTAAATCTAAACATATTAGGAAACTAAATATCATGTTTCAACTAAACATCTAATTAAAAATTCTTAGCATGTAAGAACAAATAAAACATGCATCGCAATAATTATTAAAATCACATTTTAATCAATTAATCATGCATATCAATGAATCAATCTAGCATGGCCTTATA
Organism: Adenophora triphylla var. japonica; assembly: GCA_022495995.1. NCBI lineage: Eukaryota > Viridiplantae > Streptophyta > Magnoliopsida > Asterales > Campanulaceae > Adenophora > Adenophora triphylla. The sequence goes on from JAFEMH010005762.1 coordinate 19,129, forward strand.
AACTCAATTTTATAACATCCAGTTTTCATATGAACATATCGAGTTGTAAACACAATCACAAAATAGCAGAAAAATTGAATAAGCGGATTACGCCGGTGGCTTATTATGTCGCGTGACAACATCGGCGGAGGCTAGGTTTGTCGCGTGACATAACTAGCCAGGTGCAGATTTCCTTATGAGGCTCGCTATGTCGCGCGACCTAAGCAGCCAGATTACAGGATTTCCAGATTCAAATCAATTCAGATCGCAACCAATTAAATCACATAAAACAACCCTTTTACGATTTAATTCGGCATAATTCAACGATTTTCACATTGTTTCACATAAACAATTAAAATTCTATCGCATACAAAACATGCAATAAGCATATAAACAATTTATATCTTAAATCTAGCATGTTAATTCAAACTTCATCATACGAACGGGGCTCGATACCCTTTGTTGGGTTTTACGGGTCCATGCGCAGCGGAATTAAGCATTAAAAACATAAAACCCAAGAAGCCCTAGGATCCGTTCTATACAATTAATTTAAATTCCTATGAGATAGAATTATACCAACCTCGAACGCTTTCCGTTCTTGAGCTATCGAACGATTTGATTATGTGATATCGAATCACAAACTTCGTTCTTCAACTTGATTGAACTCTAGGCCTTGATCGATGAACGAGCGAAGACCCTCTTTCGGTATCCACACCTTTGAATGAATTCAAGAACTATTTCTTGGTGATTGCTAGATCTAAACCTTGAAGAATATTGAGAGTATTTTATTGTGAATTTTGCTTGAAAATTTTGGCTAGGGAATTAGGTCTGACATACCTCTCATATTTATACTACAATAGCATGAATACGTCTCCTAATCGTATTAGGAGAACAGGCTGTCAAAACCGCGTATGGGCTTAATATGTCGCGCGGTATATTAAGCCAATGGCTTAGTATGTCGCGTGACATATGTAGCCGATTCTGAGACTCTCAATCATTCTTCCTCTGGTTTAACCAATTCATTCTAGTTGTGTGTGACCCAATAGGATTACATTATGTTGGCAATGAGTTCGATCATATCGAACCTCATAAGACATAAGCGGACTCTAGCAAGCCATTATGTCTACCCAAATAATATAACGTAAGAGTTCATGTTTCCATTGGTGTACTTCCATTTCTCCCTTTTGTCTCACGGTGTTATATTGAACACAAGTCATGGTCCTCGTCAACTTGTTATTGTTCAATGCTTTCTCGATTCTTGAGTATAATGATAATTCCAATCATATTGGGGTACGGCCATTTACTTTCATCATTATCACTCATCGAGGGGCCCAAGCAAAACATCTCTCTTCCGAGGGACAAATTCCTTCTTGACTTATCATCCTTCCCATCATGAATCCGATCATGCCAAAGATAGTCTTTATAGATATCGTGTTAAGATATCGTTTGACTAAAATCAAACATGACTTTCATCATATGTAAGGTCATGATAATCTCAGGTCTAGGGACTAAATGAAGTAACCGTATGAGATTTAATTATGACATTTGACCATGACATAAATCTCATGCGGGTCATGTCCAGTCACTTGTTCTCTAACAAGTACCCATAATTTCAATGTGCATCTCTATGCATATAATCATCGCATGATTATCCATTGACAATTATACTAATTATTCTCTTAATAATTAGGGACGGAGATTATTATAAACAAATATACAAAACATATAATAATCAAATGATAAACATCTCATATAATAATAAATAATGTCAACACATAAGTCTATCAATCATAGGCCTAGGGCATAACACCAACAGTAAGGAGAATCCTTCTTCAGGCCCATTTTGAAAGCTTCCGCAGCTGTTGCCATGTCCAGGTTGGGGATTTCCAAGACTTCTTTGTTAAACCTGTTAACAAAGTCTTTTAATGCTTCCGTGGGTTGCTGAGTGATACGATAAAGGTCGCTGGTGAGCTTTTCAAATTGCCGGCTGCAAGAAAATTGATTGATGAAGAGGTTGACAAGTTGAGCAAACGATCCAATAGAACCAGGAGGTTGGCGGATCAGCCACTTCAATGCTGGTCCTACCAACGTCGAACCGAGACCCTCGACACAAACAAGCTTCACAAAATTGGAGTGGGATGCGAACAATCTCCATCTTCTCTTGGTAGTGGGCAACATGCTCCTCAGGATCAGAACTTCCATCATACAATTTCATGGCGAGCTGAGATCCTTTCGGGATGTCGACATGCGCAATTGTTGGAGTAAAGCGAGATTGATTGTACCATTTCGGCGAGACTTGTTGGCTTGCCGGGGTAACACCAGGCCCATTCATGATCATGTCTCTCAATTCTGAAGGCGATTTGCAACGTAGGTTCTGCCAAAGGGTTAGTGGTACGACGGTATTATCTAAAGCGAGGATTATTATTGAAATTAACGAAAGGATTAACATTATACGTAGAGGATGTCGAGCGGTGCTATTAGTGAAGATGGGCCCTTCTAGAAAGGTCATCCTGTAGGCATTGGTAGTTAAGGGTGTTGACATTGCCACAGAAGTAGTGACAGGAAGGGAAGATGTTGACATCCTTATAGATGAAGCCATTGGTAGGAATTCATTGAAAGTTTGAGGGTTGTCCCCAGTGTTGAAATCAAGGACTCTAGGACGGTCCTAACAAATTGACTCCGGGCACACTTCGCAGCAACTCATTAATGGTTTATGATAGTGTCAAATCATCGTTAACAGTCAAATCTTTCATGGTTTAATGGTTTATCATAAACCATTAAAGAGTTCCAACGTCCTAATCGTTAGTCGTTGAATTCATTGAAAGTTTGAGGCTACAATCCCCCTCATAAACTAAAGTTTTATGTATGATTTATAATTAAGCACAAAACTTTACCTCGTAACAAAACACCTACACCGACCCCCCTTATATCTCCAGAAAAGAACGATGATTTTCTAGCCTAAACTCCACTATCTGAACCTCCTACTCCAATAGTGTATATCCTACCCCAAACTCCAAACCCCCCTTATAAAGCCAACACCGGTGAATAAATGATAATCCATCTCAAAACCTCACCTTTTGCCTAAGCGCCCTTTCGGGTTTTCACTTAGCCTCTCATTTTTCTTCTTTTTTTTTTATTATTGTTATCATTATTTTTTTATTATTATTATTTTTTTTATTTTTTTTACGAATCACGAAAAACAACTATACAAATCAAAAAGAACTATACAAACCCCACCCCTCACTAAACAATGCATAGTCCCTTATGCATCACTATAAGTACAACACAAATAAGAAAATGATAGGAATACCTTTCTGGACTACGGAGGTGGTGGAAACAAATATGGCCCCCATAACGATCCTTGGCTAGAGCTACTCCCAAATTGCTGTTGATTGTGGGTGAATAATGGCCCATTTTCTAGAGATTTGAAAGTACAGGGGCTAAAATGAAAATAAAAAGAAAATGGGGGAGGTAAGCTTGGATTGAAAGTTTAGGGCCAAAGTGAAAAATATGGAAAAAGGAGGGGGCAAATTGGTTTTAGAAAGTGTAGGGGTAAATCGAAAATTTGGGGAAAGGAAGGGAGCAAGGTGAAAATATGAAAGTTGAAGGGCTAAACTACAGTTGATTGGAAGAAGAGGGCTTCAGCAGAAAACTTGGTTGGCTGGCCAAGAAAATGGTGCCTTGGCCGAGGAAGAGTGGCCTAAGTGGCCGAGAACATGGGGCTTAGGCTTGGGTACTTTCGTTCGTTCCGAAATTACGATTTCTTTATTTTTTTATTTTTTTTATTTTTTAGAGGCCTCTATTTTTTATTTTTTTATCTTTTTTTTTTTTTCGGGCCCTATATATATATATATATATATATATATATATATATATATATATATATATATATATATATATATATATATATATATATATATATATATATATATATATATATATATATATATATATATATATATATTGTAATGTTGAAAATGAGGCGTACGCCTCAAGAACAGCCACTTGGTCAGGAATTGAATAGCTTGAGGCGGGCGCATGAAGAGGCACTGGGCGGTCGCATGAAGATCCGAGGCTTGGGCCAATTTTTCCTCCAAACGAGGCGGCCGCATGGGTAGTTATGGGGCGGGCGCCTCATATACAGATTGTGGCCTTTTTTTTTTCAAGTAAGAACAGGCCCCATAATTTTTTATTTTATTATTATTATTTTTTTTTCTCTTGGCACCCGTTTTGCTCCTTTTTCATGTATTTTCATGCACAACACCACAAAACAAAAATCTTCAGTAGCACCGATTCTAGGCTTGGAAAAAAAAAACAAAAATTAAAAACATAATGTACGGAATAACCAGTAAAATAAGCAATTAAATCCCGGGTTGCCTCCCGGTTAGCCGCCCTTCTTTACCGTCTTTAGCTAGACCAAATGCCGGGTAAGCCCCCGGCATAGCATATGGCTCAAGATTTTTTTTTTTTAAAGAAAAACTAACTATCTATAATGAAAAATGCATACTATACAACTATAAATCCTTCCCCCACGCTTAAACTAAAAAAATAAGGACAGTTTAAACGTAAGGGAATAAATGGTACCTCATTAGTGCACACTCCATCCCGTTTGAGCTCGAATTATCTGCATAAATCCCTTAGTCTTTTTGTTCATCGTGCTCAAACCTCCATGCTTCTCTGTCTCCATCGGACCACTAGCTATCATCACTTCTCCCTCACCTCCAAATGCATGCTTTTGGTGCTCAGGAAGATTCTTCACCTTTCTTGGTCCATGTTTTACCGCCGGTATTTTCAACCCATTTTTTACATCATCAATCCCACTACAAACCTTGGACACATCCTCTACCTTCGGCTCAACTACACTCATGAAACATAAACCATGAACAACCTTAGGGTCTTTATTGGAGTCAAAAATGTTGAACTCCAATAAATCCCCATCAAACTCCATAGTCAAAGATCCGTTGGAAACATCCAACTTAGTATGAGCCGTAGACATAAATGGCCTCCCAAACAGAATGGGAGCCTTAGGATCCGTATCCATATCTAGTACATAAAAATCTGCGGGAAAAATAAATTTACCAACCCGAACAAGCACATCCTCAACCTTCCCTTTAGGGTAGGCATTGGATCTATCCGCCAACTGAATTACTACCCTCGTATCCTGTAGAGGTCCCAACTTAAGATTTTCAAACAATGCATAAGGCATGACATTGATTGAAGCACCCAAGTTAAGCATGGCCATATGCTCAGAATCATCACCCAAAGACACAGGAATAACAAACATACCCGGATCACTGCACTTCTTGGGCATCTTCTTATGATAGACCGCAGACACATGCTCTTTCATCTTCACCTTTTTATGTCTTCTCTCCTTCTGATCCCTCTTCAATTTACACAACTCCTTCAAGAATTTAACATATCTCGGGACAGTCTGCAATAGGTCTAAAAATGGGATGTTTACCTCAAGCCTCTTGAAAGTATCATATATAGCCTTGTCAGGCTCCGGTTTGTGATGCTCTCTCAAGGCCTCAGGAAATGGAACATCCGGCTCAAAAACTGTGGGCTCTGGTGTAGCTTTCTTTTCCTCCTCCGGGGTCTTCTCCTCAGGCACAACCTGCTCAATCTCAATTACTAGCTCCTCTGGTACAACTTCCTTCCCAGTCTCCTTACCACTGCGCAAAGTCATGGCACATGCACTCTGAAAAGGGTTCGGTTCAGTCTGTGATGGCAACTTTCCCAGTGCGAGGCCTCCCGACATACCCTGCGGCATCGCAATCTGCCCCATCTGTCTCTCAAGACCCACGATACTCGTATCGAGTCCTCTGTGATATTCTTTGAAAGCTGCTGGAAAAAGTGGTCATACTACGAGCCGATTAATACGGAACATATCTTACGTAGGCTGTCCTGTTTGTTGCGAGCTGGCTTTGCGGTGGCTTCTTTGCGATCCCATATGGTGGTCTATAAGCGTTGTGCTTGATTAGTGAGATCTGCGGCTACTGTGGTGGACCCATCAATAATTGTCTCATCATCCCCTTAAGGTCCTCAACATCTGTCTCAAGCTTATTTTTCACACCACTACAAGAATTCGCATCACTAACCTGTCGGAAACTCGACCTCCTACCATGTGTTCGAGTGCTCTTAGCCAACTCATCTATAATCTCATTAGCCTCCTCAGTCGTCTTGTTGAGTATACTGCCCCCACAACAAGAATCCACCAACCGCTTATCCATGACTGTCTACCCTCCATAGAAATATACTATCAACTGATCATCATCAAATCCATGATACGGTCAACTTCTGCACAACTTATGGAACCTGTTGTAATAATCATATAGTGTCTCCTCTACCTTCTGCTCCATGTTGCTAATGTCCCGGTTCATCACATTGATCTGATCTGGAGGAAAGAACTCATCAAGAAACACCTCCTTCATTTGTTGCCATGTGGTAATGCTGTTAGGCGGCAGATGGTAATACCATGCACTAGCATCATCTTTCAGAGTGAAAGAAAATGCTCTAAGGAGGAGATGCTCAATCGGAAGTCTTCTTGGCTTCATGGTGCGACAAATCTGCACAAAGCGGGATATATGTTGATTCGGGTTCTCACCGGGCATCCCGGTAAAGTGTGGTAACTGGCTCAACAAACCCGGCTTCAACTCAAATGTAACCCCGGTAGGCGAGTGGGAAGCGAGGCTGCGTGAGGTTGCTCGCTCCAATTCGGGGCAGTTTTCTGCCTCAATGTCTGATCTGCCATCTGTTTACTAATTCAAGACTTCCAAGCAGATTGTCAGTAGAACAGGTGTGGACCTTACAAGGTTCCACACTTAAAACAATTAGCAAAATGAAAAATAACTAAAAAGAAAATAAAATTAACTAAACTAAACCAACTAAAAAAAATAAATACGAAGAAAATAAAAAGAAAAAGAACAAGAATTAAAATAAGAATGTAAACAAATAAACACCGTTCCCCCGCAACGGCGCCAAAATTTGGTAGGCTTAGTCGCACACCTACTAAATTAAACTGGGACTCGGCCACAAGAATGTAGCAAAGGTAAGTCCAGGGTCGAACCACTGAAGAACGGTTATTGATTACGAACTAGTCACACACAAATGGGGGGTTTGATTGTTGATGAATTAATTCCTAAAAACAAAAATTAAACTAATTAAGAGTAAAAACAATAATTTAGAAACACTTTAGATTTGATTCCGTCCCCACCTAATTAGTCAATTATCATTGATATCTCTTTTCACTGTCACCCTATTCACCTGATCACAAGATCTGTTTCAATCTCTGTTTCTTCTTTCAGAATAGTTACTAGCAGTGACACACTCACTAGAAACCCTAATTAAAAAATTAATCTAAGCGCACAGTCTAGATCGCAGAATTAATTGATAAACGATTTAAGAAACTAAGATCAAGAATACTTTCTATGATTGTTTCATACAGATAATCATCTAATTTTACCCACTTCACAATTTACCATGGCACATGCATAAATCGTAAAGATGCTACTCATGAATTTCCTACACTGGCACAGTCATAGAAAACTCTAGCTAAGATTCATAAAAAGAACTAGTGAATTGATCAGGTTCACAAACCCTAGTTATAAATCTAAAATAAACACAAGTAAAATTATGAATAGGGATAAACAGATTGAAAAGAAAAATACCTCAAATTGATAATTAGGGGTTCAAGAAATCAAATCCAAAGCAATAGATTTTAAGCTTTCATGAAAAACCTCAAGTTCTCTCTAGGAAAAGTAAAATTCAAGATAAAACCTAAAAATATTGTTAAAGGAGTTTATATACTTCTTCCTCCCATTAAACCTAAAAACTAAAATAATAGAAATCAAAGAAAAAGAAAAAGAGAAAAGAAAAATAAAAGCCAATCAATTTACTTTCTCTGCGTTGGTCAACTGATTCCATGCCTCGGTCCATGCCTTGAATTTTATTCCCACCTTTGCTTCCACACCCACGTGTGCACAAAATTTCAAATTCTTCTTTTCTGATTTCTGATTTGGTCATCCAAGTTTCCAAGATCTCCTTCTGGTCACTGGCCTTTCCTCCTCTGCAGCTTGGTCCTTGGAGATTCACAGATTTTCAGCCTGGTCCCCAAACTTCTGATAATTGCAGCTTTCAGCATTGATAAACTTCGAGGAACCTCATAAAATTACTAAAACATGTCTCAAAAATACCAATCCAACATCTACTCAAAATTACATCAAAACTAATCTAATTTACATTAAAATAAGGATAAAATGTCTAGAAAATTAGGAAATTACATATAATGAAATCCGCCACATCAAATCTGCCCCATTTGTCTCTCCAGACCACTGATACTAGCATCAGTCCTCTGCTGATACTGCTGAAAACCGCTTGAAAAGGTAGTCATACTCTGAGCCGATTAATGAAACATATCATTTGTAGAATCGTCCCCTGCTTTCTTTGTGGGTGTGGTTGTCCCCATCTAGCATCGGGTTGATTACCCCCATAGTTATGCTGTCTCTGCTGCTGCTGTGGAAACCCAACTGAATTCACATTCTCCTGACCTTATGTCCGACTCAACAGTAACTGCTTCATCATACATTTCAACTCCTTGACCTCGGACTCAAGCTTCTCATTCTCCCCACTACTTGTGCCCAAAGCACTAACATGTCTGACACTGGATCTCCTCCTATGTGTTCGGGTACTCCTTGCTAGCTCCTCTAGTACTTTCTGGGCCTCTGCAGTAGTTTTATTCAGGATACTACCTCCACAGGAAGAGTCAACCATCCTCTTATCCTGATCAGAAAGTCCCCCGTGAAAGTACATAATCAACTGCTCTTCATCATACCCATGATAAGGACAACTCCTGGTGAGTGTATGGAACCGATTGTAAAACTCATAAAATGATTCATCTGCCTTCTGTTCCATGTTACTGGTGTCCCTTTTCATGACATTTATCTGATCTCCTGGGAAGAACTCATCCAAAAAGACTTCTTTCATCTTCTGCCAGGTGGTTATACTGTTTGGGGCTAGATGATAATACCACAAATTGGCCCTGTCCTTCAAAGTAAAAGAGAAGGCTCGAAGAAGAAGCTGCTCGATCGGAAGATTAGCAGGCTTCATGCTGTTGCAGACTTGCACGTACTGAGATACGTGCTGATTCGGGTTTTCTCCGGATAACCCACTGAAACTAGGCAATTGATATAGTAACCCCGGCTTCAACTCAAATGTAACTCCCGCAGGCAAAGCAGGAAAAGTAACTGCATGCGGTTGCTCCGTCCAATTAGGAGCAGTTTTATGCCTGAGTGTCTGGGGTGCTCTATCACCCATCTCTTTCTTGATAGTCCTTTCAATTTATGGATCAAGAAGCTCAAGAGAATGATCAGTAGAACGGGTATGGACCAAACAATGATCCACACCACGAAGGGACAGGGGGTGAAACTAATAAAGAGATAAAAGACAAATAAATAAAATAAAATGACATAAATTAAATAAGAACACAAACAAATAAACACCGTTCCCCGATAACGGCGCCAAAATTTGATAGGCTAAAGTCGCACGCCTACAAATTAGTACCAAGACTCAACTACACAACTGCAGCAAGGACAAGTCCAGGGTCGATCCACTGAAGAACGGCTATTTGTTTATGTAATAGTCACAGACCAGTCTGGGGGTTTGATTGAATTGATTGTAATTAAACTAAAGCAAGAAAATAATAAAGTTGTTAACGATAATTTAAAGAGAACCTTGGATCATAGTTCTATCCTCATTCTAATTCTGAATATCATTGGTTAAATCCCTTCCTTTATTCCCCTATTCACCCAATCACGAAATATATTTCAATCTCTGTTTCTTTCTTTGATAATAGTTAATAGCGGCGACACGCTCAACTAAAAACCCTAATTGATAATCAAACTAAGCCGACACGGTCGAAATTCGATTAAGCAATTGATTCCGATTTAAGAAACTAAGATTGGGAATAATTACTAATATACTTTCACTTAGATAATTATCTAGTTTTACCCAATTCATAAATCAGGATAAATCAGGATGACACATACAAGTTTATGAAATTGCTACAATGAACACCCTAATCCGACACGGTAGGAGGGAATTCTAGCAGTAATTAATCACAAAAATTAAGAAATTGATCAAGTTTCTAAACACTAGTAATCAATAATAATCAAGCAATACAAGTAAAACTATGAAAATAGGAAAATAATGGAGAAGAGAAAACAAACCTCAATTCATAAAAAGAATGGTTCAAAGAACCCTAATCCAAAGTTATGTAGATTTTAGCCTTCCATGGAATGAACAAAAGCTTCAATTATTTTCTCCAAAACTAATGTAAACATATAATAAAAGATAAAAACTAAACAAGTTGGAAAGGAGTATATATACTCCTCCCATAAATAACCTAGCTAAAAAGGAAAATAAAAAGAATAAATTAAAATTACCAAATCTCGACTAAAATCTCGTCGCCTGCGTTGCCGCTCCAGCGCCTAGGGCACGAGTCGTGAAGTGTGGGACGACTCGTCCCTGAATTCGCAGCCTCTGTTTCTGTCGTCCATGTTATGGTGAATAATTGGCTTTGCTTGGGACGACTCGTCCCCTGAATTCGCAGCCTCTGTTTCTGTCGTCCATGTTATGGTGAATAATTGGCTTTGCTTGGGACGACTCGTCCCCTGAACCAAGCTTCCTGATTTTGTCGATTTCTCTTGAGTCTTTGGCTTGATTTGTTGGCTTCCATTGAAGTAGAGATGATGTTCTTGAGCTCCTTGAGAATCAAATTCAATAACAAGATAAAAACTCTCTAAATCTCCCTCGCATTACATTGATTCTCAATAAATTCTCACAATACATAATTCACTCAAAATATAAACAACTTATACTAAATACATAAAAATAGAATAATAGGGACGGAAAACATAGAAAATAGATAGTATAAGTCGGTCCTATCAATAACCACAAAGATAAGAACAGTATGTGGGCAAGATCGAAAGTAATGTGGAAAAGGAAAACTCATTCCAGTTGTTCAGAATTTTACAGCTCGTGCTCATGATGCGCTACATATATAGCTTACCACTGAGACATGTTTCATCATAGATTCACAGAAAAAAAAAATAAAAGAAATCGCTGTCAATAGTAAACATGGAAGATTACTCGTTATGCATTAAAGATGCTTATACAATATTCTACCCGTCCCGAAATAACCGTCCATTTTCAGTTTTTCATGGCAATATAAAAGTATGTGCGTATATGAGTACATAAATATTGACCATTGTGAGATGGGGATTAAAAAAACTGTGCTAACGCACTAACCAAAATCAAAACCATACATAACATCACTCAGAAGGTTCTGACAAAAACTTCCATCGTACATTTTCCACTTTGAATGCACCACCTAAAGCAGTGGCGGAGGTAGTAAGGAACAAAAGGGGCAATTGCCCTCGTTATAAAAAATAAACAAAATTAGTAGTGCAAACATTTTAAAAGTTTAGGGGATTTACTGCAATCTAGTGAAGTTTGCCACTGTTTGTGTAAAGAAAAAATATACGTACTAATTTATTTTTTTGCCCCCCCCCCCCCTTAAAAATTTAGTGAAGTTTGCTACCATTTACAGATATTTCGGCCTCCGCCACTGACCTGAAGAACATACATATGCAAAAACTACGTGATAAAAATATCCATAGACTTTACTGCAGTTGTCACTAATCCTATATAGGCTTCAGCATTGTTTAAAATTGCCTTAACTCCCTTAGTAAGATGTTATGCAAGAGGAAAATTTAAACAGACATTTTTATCAAAAATGAAATAAACGAAAGGGAATACAACACAAAATGAAAATAACAGAAGGATAAAACAAAATAATGCACTTCTGAGATCTGTCATTAAAATACTTCAACTATTACAACCTCCACTTTTGTTTCTCATATAAAAGCAATAGCAAACTATGAAGGTATGAACACGCTTACCTTATCGGTAAGAATATTTGCTTAGAGTTTACTTTCAATTGATAAAAGTTAGCTGGTCAGTCTGCAACCTTATATCATTTACATAAATTTCTTGCCTTGACGGTCACATCTAAAATATTACTCTATATAATGGAATAAAGTTCCAAGTAACTTCAAAGAGATGAGATTAATACAACATGTTGTGAACTATATATCTATATACAAGAATATAATTACATCTAATATTAACCAAATTAGAAACAGACAATATGTTGAATTCCAAGTAGTTTACATCTTCATCTTGCCCTTCTCTTCCATCACTTTCTCCTCTCTCGCCAATATTCTCTCTCCCCTCCCCTCTCCCACTGCAGACCGGTGATTTTGTTCTGATATAATGATTAAGATCAAATGCTACCAGTACATTACAAGTTTAGCTGAAAGTGAATCTTAAACTTTATCACCCAATACTCCATATCCTAGTATGATCGGTTTCATTCATATGTATGTATGGGCCCTAATTGATCCACCCCCACCCCATCAACCCCCGGCGAATTCACCGAGGCATTTCAACACCTCCATTACTCACTATACCCAACGACTTGCAATGGTTTGCTGCAATATCAGATGTAATGCTTCAGCACATGATCACATTAACAAGTAGGAAGTAAATTTAATTCTTTAAAATCATTTCTACCACCTCACAGATTTGTGGAAGGAGTTATAGGATTCTTCAGGCTGAAGATTCATTGAGTCATTGTTCCTATATACAAGCTTCTAGAAAATAAACCCCTCCCCCCTATATGCCGAAGACTTGGGATTTGAGAGCCCATGCCCACCACATTGTTTCACACATGTCAATGAATAATGATCTATTTACTTAGTAAGCCAAAGAGCTCTAGCTTAAGCGGCATCCGGTATCTCTTTCTATATGAAAGGTCAGGGGTTCAATCCTCACAAAAGACACTTACAAGTGTCAATCTTGTAATAGCTTAAGAGATTCATTAATAAAAAAAATCTATTTACTTAGCAAGATATTGTAGCATTAAGGACGGAGGAGCTTTATCATCGCATGCACTACGAAGATGCAAGTTCTCTACAACCAGTTTCCTTATTTGGGGATGGCCAAGTAGATCAGGTAAATGAAAATGGGTCATTCAGCTGTCTCAGTAAGTACAGTAAGGATATGTCCAACTTTATTATTGATCAACTAAGTAAATTATACTTCCTATGTCTCAGAAAGATTGTCTTAATTTCCTTTTTGGTGTATCTTAAGAAGATCAAACTGTTCTAAGTAAGTTAGATGGGACAATCTTTTTGGGGCGAAGCGAGTAGCAATTTAAATCGACTAACGAAATCTCAATATTAGTAAATGCTAAACCACAAAAAAACAAGGGCATGGTTATTTGCAAGGCATGTTATTTGCAAGGCACAGACAATTGACAAAACTGTCCTCACCCGTACGCGGACGTTTCGTGTGATTATACACGACGTTGCCAGATAAGTTTCGTATGAAAATACACGAAATGTTAATGTAAACGCAGCGGAATCAATAATGAATAAACAAGAAAATCAAAGGGATTTCTTGACCTTGATTCGAATCCACGAATAAAGGGTTTAAGAACTCAGGAAGAATTGCAGAGTTTGCAATAGAATAAAAATTAATCCAAAGTTGTTCCTAAACAAATAACAAAGTTATTTAAATACTTCTAAAACCCTAAGCAACAAATACTAAAGCAATGGACTAAAATGCCCCCAAGTTTTAAAACCACATACACAGTAATTGCATAAACGTAAACAAATAACCAATCAACGATGTAAATACGAAACACCAAACAACGCGAGGCGGGCGCCTCGCCTACTCCCAGGCGAGCGCATGAACAGCCGAAGCCTCCTCCTTGATTGTCATAGCATGAGGCGGCCGCATGGTGTTGCTTGAGGCGGCCGCATGGAGTCCAGAAGCATCGCCCTTGGTTGTTGAAGCTTGAGGCGCACGCCTAATCAAGAGGGAGGCGGCCGCCTGGTCTTCATGGTCTGCATTACCCGCTACATCATGCACCCCTTCTTGAAAAGGATTCGTCCCCGAATCCACATCAACATAAAGAGGATCGTCCGGGAAATACTCGAACAGATCAGCGACATTGAAAGTAGAAGAAATGTGCCACCCGTCGGGTAACTCCACAACATAAGCGTTATCATTGATCTTGCGCACCACCTTGCAAGGACCGATCTTCTTGGGGTGCAACTTGTTGTAGGTACCCACCGGAAATCTCTCCTTGCGCAAATGCACCATAACCAAATCTCCCACAGAAAAAGTCTTGACGCGACGTCGCTTATCCCGCAACGGAGGCAACCCCGCAGGAAGTTCATCAGGCATAATGTCCCTATACTCATCCAATGATGCTTGTAAAGTAGTAGGAACTAAACAAGTGCCATCACCCAAGCCCTTCTTGACTACAGCAAATATAACAGGCGCATTCATAGCCTCGGAAACAAACTCCTGTGCAGTACATAGTGAAACAATAGACTTTCGCCTAGGTTGGGCACAAACAGATTTTTCACGCAATGGACACAAATTAAACCGAGCCCCATCCTTCATAAAGCTCAAAACATTATCCCGACCCTTATGCACGACATTAAGGTCGAATTGCCAAGGTCGACCCAACAAAAGATTGCAAGCGTTCATATCCACAATATCACATAAGGCATCGTCCTTATAACGACCAATAGAAAAGGGGACAAGACATTGTTGGTGTACCTTAATGTTGCCCAAAGAATTTATCCATCCAACTGTATAGGGTGTAGGATGTGTCTGCGCCTTCAGCTACAATTTCTCCACCGTATCCCGCAAAATCAAATTTTCGCTACTCCCACTGTCAACGATGATAGAAACTGTAGAATCATTAACCTTCCCCCGTGTGCGAAAAATGTTGTGACGTTCCGGATCATCAGCAGCAGTAGGGGTTGTCAACATAAGTCTTCGGACCACGAAAGAGGAATGCTCTCCCTCGAAATCGGCTTCATCATTGGGATCCTCCCAAATCTCCGGACAATCTTCCTCATTGACATCTTCTTCACCATCATCCCTTTCAACCACGTTAACAGATTTACGACTCGGACATTGGCTCGAAATATGACCCACGCCACCACACTTATAACACTTGTCACCGTAAGACCTAGCATAAGGATTGGTAGTCTGACGGTTAGTCGAAGGAGGCGGAGTCGGCTTACGCACAGCTTGCGTTGCAGGGGCGGAGGTTGTCTTCCCGACGGCCCGATCGAACCTCCAACATGTGTCTTGCCCGAATCGGGACCCCATCCGTCGATGATCGACCCCCGTGACTTACGGAATCGCGACTATGGTCTGGAAGCCGCGCCAACCGACGTTCAACCGTTTGCGCCGTTCGATAGCCTCATCCAAGAAACTAACGAATGGAGTTCAACCCGATTACGAATATTCTCGTCGTAGCCTCAACAAAGCCGAGCCGTCACCGCGCATCCGTTTCACTCAAGTCAGTGCGAGATGACCAGTTGTGAAAATCATGGAGATAAGCATCAACCGTTCTAGAACCTTGTTTACACTCCATGAACTTCTTGTACATAACCTACTCAAAATTAACAGATAGAAACCTCTGCCTCAAAGCTTGTTTCATACAGTCCCAATCATTAATTGGTGATCTGCCACTACGAATCAATTGGTTATTGATTTGTTTCCACCATGCGGATGCACCACCCCTTAATTTATATGCCACATATGGCACCTTTTTCTCCTCAAACGTATTCATCAAATCAAAATATTTTTCAACTTCATCTAACCAATCGAAAAACCAACCACGTCCCAACTCACCAGAGAAGAAGGGAATATCTCGCCTTGATTTTTGGTAGTTGTTCGACGTTGTTCTCGAACTCCTCCTACGGCGGAGCGCGATGGAAGTTTCGTCCTCGCGTCCCCGCAGTGGATCTCACGATTGCTCGCCCGATGCCACTTGGTCGAGCCGCAAAGCCCGTAAAGATTCCACGATTCCGCATGTTCTTCGGCGAGCGGCGCGATCCTCGTCGCATCTGCTGCCGCATCTCGTCAACCAACGCAGAAAATTCGCGGTCATTGTAGCTACGGCCGTTTGAAGCTCATTGATACCTCCATCATTCCCGTTATTGGCCATCGTCCTAGGATCTCTCCCGCTTCCGATACCAAATAATGTAAACGCAGGAATCGATAATGAATAAACAAGAAAATCGAAAGGGATTTCTTGACCTTGATTCGAATCCACGAATAAAGGGTTTAAGAACTTCAGAAGAATTGCAGAGTTTGCAATAGAATAAAAATTAATCCAAAGTTGTTCCTAAACAAATAACAAAGTTGTTTAAATACTTCTAAAACCACTAAGCAACAAATACTAAAGCAATGGACTAAAATGCCCCCAAGTTTTAAAACCACATACATTAATTGCATAAACGTAAATAAATAACCAATCAACGACGTAAATACGAAACACCAAACAACGCGAGGCGGGCGCCTCGCCTACTCCTGTGCGAGCGCATTGAACAACCGAAGCCTCCTCCTTGATTGTCATAAAGATGAGGCGCCGCACGGGTGTTGCCCGAGGTACCGCGTGGAGTCCGAAGCACGCCCTGGGTTGTTGAAGCTTGAGGCGCACGCCCGATCAAGAGGGAGGCGGCCGCCCGGTCTTCAGTGGTGCATTACCCGCTACATCAAATGTATTTTTATTTCGTGTAGATTTACACGAAATATTAACAAATATTTCGTGTATATTCACACGAAATTCACAGGAGAAATTTTCCTTTAGATTTCGTATGAATATACACGAAATGTTAAGAAATATTTCGTATGATTTTACACGAAATGTCATTCAACATTTCGTGTATAATCACACGAAATCTAAAGGAGAAATTTTCCTTTAGATTTCGTATGAATATACACGAAATCAGAAGGTGAAGCTCTAGGGTTCTTGCCGACGTTCGACTCTCACCATAGAAGAAGGAGTAGACCGGTAAGAGTTCATATCCAAACCTGTATTTTCCGCTTCATATTTTTTTTATTTGATTCAGAATCATAGCATAATGAAATACATGTAAGTTCCAAAACACCCCAACCCTTCATCCTTACTAATCTAAACCTAATTAAAATCCCCAGTACAGCTCCGTTCCTCTCTCAGCCGCACCCTACTCCCTCCTTTCCCCTCTCTCTCCATTATTTCCAAATTGAATTAAATAATAGGGTATCTCTTTTTGTTTCATCCGAACCATTGTAGAAGAATTGAGTTTTCCGGCGAAGAAATGGTGGTTGGCGTTGGGTACGTCGGAAATGGAGATGGGGAGGAGAGAGACCGACGTTTGAAATGAAATTGTGATTTTTTTTTTGTTATATATACAAGGGCATTGTGGTCATTTCAAAGTGCCTTACACATTTGGTGTCTTGCAAATAAAATTCACCAAAAAACAAACAGACCAACACAAGGTGAAAAAGAACCACACCCAAAGTACTAGAGGAATGTTAGCATTACCCCAACTCCAACCCCAACTTTAACCCCAACCCCACTATTGAAGAAGAAAAAAGATCCTAAAATAATTTCAAACTTCCTAAGCAACTTTACTTACATTATACACTAACATCATAAACACTAGTGTAAAGAGAGATTAAGGAAGGGGCTTGAAATCACCAGGCTGATGGGATGGTCTACTGAATTATTGACAAAATAATGGCCAAGCACATGATCAAAACAATGACCAACTCCATAATGAAGCACTAATGAAAAAAAATAGTTATCGAACATATATAGATACACTAATCAAGAAAAAAAGACCAATGTAAATATACAATCATTGAGAATATTCTGACCAAGACTTCTATCTGTCCACCGTTCTTTATTTTGTTCAAGTTAACTTAATAAACGACATTTTCACAACCTAATGAAGTCATGTTCGAAGTAAATTTGCAGAGCTAAATTCATAAAACAGATACTGAACTATACATGTTCAAGAATAAAACCACATTCTTATTATGTTAGTCAAATTAGAAACAGGTTACACAATGAATTATTGATGACGATTAATGATTAATAAATGTTAAAGCCCATGTAATTTACCTCTTCTTCCTGACTTTCTTTTCCTTCATTTTCTCCTCTCCTTGTTGCTTCTTCTCATCAATTTTCCCAAAACTGCCTACCAAAACAAGGCTTCCTACGCAAACCACCGGATCAAATCCGATGGGCAAACCAGGAACCTGAAAATCTCGAACAGTCTTCTTCCTCAAGTCATACCACACAAGCTCCTTACAGTCATGACTTAACAAAACTTCATCACGACTCTTAGAATAACCAACAGGCATTACATTAAGCCACCAATTCTTCGGCTGCACCGATAGTAGCATACTCCAAGACTCTTTCACGCCATATTTCTTCATAACCCAAATATCAGTCCAATAGTCCGGATGCCGACACAAAAGAGCAAGACATCCATCAAAAACATGAGCCAGTATGAAACATACATTGTCGCCCTTAAATTTAGGGATTGGTATCAATTTAATAGACTCAGTACCAACATCAAAAGCAACAATACTTCTAGGCGATTCATAATTAAACGCATGCAGAGCACCATTAACATATGCCTCCCACAAACGATTAAACGTCACCCCTTTAGCAAACTCCTTAATTATGTGCCACAAATTAGATTTCAAACTATAAACCCTAGCTTCACAAACAATGAAACTGTCAGCTTTACCATGTAGAAGAACAATATTAAAGACCTTATAATCATCATTCACCGCATCATAACCTAAATGATTCGTCTTATGGACAGAAATCATATCAGCATACATGGTTACGGGCGGGGGATTGGGCAGAACAAAATGCTTTCTAATGGATGGATTAAACAAAATCAAACCCTGTAGATTCCATCGGTTGCCATCATTAATTCGTAAAAGGAATAAACTGTTGCAAGTGTCGAGCAACAAGGTTTTATGAAGATTTACGAAAGGGGTTTCGATTATCATGACTTTTTTTAGAGAATCAGAGTCTACGGAGTAAAGGGTACCATCGGATTCAGCAACGAGGGAGAGATTTGAGCTGGTGGCGATGGACTGAGCAAGATGGAGCTTGATGAAATCGGGGCCGTCGATTTGAGCACACCAGGGCTTTGACAGAGACCTAAATCGCAGGAGGGACTTCACCGGGAGACGGGAGAGTATCTCGGTTATGATCTCCGGTGGGAGGGACATTTTGTTAGGTGGGTGTAACAGTCGCGTAATTGACGAGGGGTAGTTGCGACTTTTGGCAGCCATTAGTGAGGGTAGCATCGTCATTGGAGCATATCACGTGAATGTCTCGTGATGCGTTGAAGGTCGTTGAGGATCACATATATAATCCAGCTAGGGCTCAGGATCAAGGTGTGGATTGACATTACGATTGTTTTCCTTCTTCTTCCTTTCATAGGAGTAGCCATAGTTATAGTTAGCTTAATTCAATAGCTGTTTTGTTCTTCGAATTACTTGTTCTAGCTTGTTCCGATAGATTATTGTGTTTAATCAATTCCATTTCCTCATTTCTGATTGAATTGAATTTTAAAGTAATGCAATCCTTAGTTTGCCCCTGTTTGGATTGTTCGGCTATTACAAGTGGTATCGAAGCGATCGATCCTGATCGCTTCGTATCCGTAAGCGGATGAAATTTGGGCTGGGTTGAATGGGTTGGAGATAATCGACAAACAATGGGAGAGAATGGAAGCTAGATTAACCGAGATGATGAATACTGTGAATACTATGATGGAGAGAAACAATGGATCTGAAGCTAGGTATTCCATTAACCCTACTTTCTCTACATACTCTCACATTACCTCACCATTTAATTCTCATCAATTAAACACCACTACACGGTACCTCATATACATCTCTGGTTTGCCCAATTGTTCAAAATCCTAATGCTCGCCATTAAGGTCCGAACACCCAATGCTCATATTTCAACTACTCATCACCTAATCAATTTGCAAATCCATGCACCTACTACCCTTCCTCATCTATCCCTAGTGATTCACAAACGTATTCATGGTATCCTTCAAATGCTCAATATCCTGTTCAAACTGTTGATTCCCAAGCCCTTATCAACTCTTATAATCAATGTATACCATATTACTCTCCATATGGGCCACACAATATGTATATGAACCCTAATATGAAGTGGAATGGTATTGTTAGTGGGGTTTTTTGGCCAATTCAGGGAAAACAACACGATAAGAATCAGTTGGAAGCAGTGAGATCACCAGTTAGCCTTGTGGGAGTAAATGGAGTCGAGGAAACTCGAGTTGCCGAAACCTTGAATTTTTCGTGGTTGCAAGTTAGTGAGGAGGGAAGAATTGTACTCAATGAAGCAAAGGACAATAGGGGTGAGTCTACCGATTGTTTGGTCCCAACTTGAGGGAGCTAGAGATGCCGCCAATGACAAGAATGTGAATTCGGAATTGATGATAAAGAAATGAGTATCGGTGTTGTTGATTTGCATGTTCACGCGGAGAAAAAAGAAACTAAAAGATTGTTGGAGTTTGATTTAGTTGATGTATTTCAAGTGAAGGGAAGTTCATATACCGATGAATTGCATACACAGAATGAGAAAAAGGAAACAAATAAATCATTGAAGTCTGATGAAGGAGAGGTTAATCAAATGGCTGGAAAAATGAAAGTAACATTGAATTTGAATGTTGGGAAAATATTGTTAAAAAAATATGGTTGTTTACTGTGGGAGAATCTGGGTTTTGAAAATTTCAGCGGGTTTACAAAGGACGTGACTGTGTTTGATGGAGGCGAAGTTATTAGTTCTGGTGTTCTACCTTTTGGACAGGTCAAGGTGGAGTTGCTTGATGTGTATCCAAAGAAGAAACCAGATGGAAAAGCTGCAATGTTGGTGCGAGCTCATGGCGAGATTGAAACATTAGTTGTAGCGAATTACGAACTTGGAAATGGAATCACGAAGAAGCTGAAAATTGATTGTTCTCTCAATAATAATGCAATGGAATTTATGAGAGGAATAAGGACCATTTTGACTGGATTCATAACTAATCTTGTTGGTGTCTTGAAAGCCCTTAGCATCACCAGTGAACTTGCTGTTGCTTCACTTTCCTATGGATTTGAACTAAAGAACAGCAAAACCATTATATTATTTGATCCTGGAGGTGGTACTTTCGATTTAAATGTCCTGAGCGATGGTGACATGATATCAACAACACTAATTGATCGATGCTTGTTTGCATCAAAGCAGCCTGTTGGCGTTGTTGGTGAGATTACTCCCTGGAATTTCCATCTTGTTATGATCAATCAGAAGGTTGTGCCTGACATTGCTTTTGGATGTATTGTGGTCATAAAACCTTTTGGACTTGCTACTTTTGTTGACTATAGTGGCAGCATGTTGAACAAGAAATTCAACACCTATGCTCGCCTCAACAAAGTAAGGCCAAAACAGGTTGTAATTGGTCGTAGTAATGATGTGAGTGATGGTCAATCTTACACTGTTTTCAAAGAGGACTCATGTCCAAATTCTTCACGACGCGATGGTAACATGGAAGATTGTCTCGAATGTCACTAATGATAAGAAAGTTGCTAAGAAAATTTATAAGGGAAAGGTTATGAAAGTCCCATTGAAGTATCTGTTGTTCAGACTGAAAAGCAAGTTATTGATGGGCTACTTAAATTAATGACTTTAAAAACGAAGGGGGTGGAACTTCCATCAGTCGTACATGAACTCATTACTGATAAACTATTGATTATTGATAGAGATCAGCAGCGTAGCATTGAATATGTTCGTGGAGGGCTCAGAGAAGTTATTCAGCAGGATTGTCAAGGAGTCCATGTTATCGTGATCCATGATTATAGCGTTGACCTTGTATGGAAGAGCACAAGTTTTGATAGGATGCTACTTGAGTGGTTTTCAACAGCATCTGAGATTAATTTTTCTAGTGTGGTGCAAATTTGTGATTTACAAGGTAGTGAGCAGAGATACGTTGAGGCAATGAATGGTATTGATAAAGTAGTTCTTAGCGGTGGTCTAGTTAGTAAGGGGAGTATATCTAGTGATGCATCCACTCAAAATTTGAAGTTGAGTGAAGCAAACACAAATGATATTGTCGGGCATCAAGGGGATGTGATTGGATCTCCTTCAATCTGTAAATTTTCACCAAGGAGTTATTCTACAATCTTTAAAAAACATGTTCAAATGTGGGTTAATGTGGAGCCCAATGCTACAGTTTATATTGAAGCTTGGGGCGTCCCAAAGGGTTTGCTATTTGTTGTACATCAACAAATGATTTTTGATTTGTTGCAACCTGGAGCTGAGTTTAATGTTGTTGATCCAATATCTCCGCATGCTAGCATTACTAATCTGCGGTCAAATACCGACAACCTACACAAGAAGGCAAGGTTCTCATTTTTTGATAATTCTACTAAATGGGGTGATTTTGGGGAAGTCAAGAATAATCATGAAGCGTAATACATGGATCAAATCCATGCCTGTTGAAGGGGGTCTTGATGGCTAGTTGGATGTAGCGCAAATTGAAGTTACCTCGCATTTGTACGCAGTACTTACAAGGTGCAACTTGCCGAGCAAACATGAAACTTGGTAATTTTGATATATCATGGAATGATGCTGAATTGAGAAAGACAAAGAGTGACATGGTGGCTTCACTCCCTCTTTCAACTTTTACTTCACCACTTAAGTCAGTCCTTGAGAGGGACATAGATTTTTCAGATTTCAATCAGTTTCTTGCTAGCAACGTTAATATTTCAATGCCTTTGCCGCAAAATGTTTTAGAAGGTCGGGGGTTACTGCAACTGATGAAAGTCATGGGAAGACGAATAATAAAGAGGAGCATTAGTGGCAATGGGTTATTTAGAATTCCTTTCGATAGAGGGAAGAAGAGTAATATTTTGCCTATGCCACACATTCTGAACTTAACACTGTTGAGGTAGAGTAAATTCCTCATTGTCAATGCTACGGGAAAAGATGCAATAATCATTAATGTGTTTCCTGGATTCTAGCCTTGAGGACAAGGCTATTGTAAGGGGGAAGGATTGTAACAGTCGCGTAATTGACGAGGGGTATTTGCGACTTTTGGCAGCCATTAGTAAGGGTAGCATCGTCATTGGAGCATATCACGTGAATGTCTCGTGATGCGTTGAAGGTCGTTGAGGATCACATATATAATCCAGCCTAGGCTCAGATCAAGGTGTGGATTGACATTACGATTGTTTTCCTTCTTCTTCCTTTCATGTGAGTAGCCATAGTTATAGTTAGCTTAATTCAAGAGTCGCTTTGTTCTTCGAATTACTTGTTCTAGCTTGTTCCGATAGATTATTGTGTTTAATCAATTCCATTTCCTCATTTCTGATTGAATTGAATTTTAAAGTAATGCAATCCTTAGTTTGCCCCTGTTTGGATTGTTCGGCTATTACAGTGGGTCGCAAACTCACAATCAATCAGAATACGTGAGTAGAATACGTGAGTAGGGGCCATGGTTGGTATCAGACAAATTTAGAGAACAAATCGCTAGTATTCGGTTTGGAGAAATTTTAAATCAAATTGAATCATGAAAATTTTTAATTTGAACCGAACCAAACTACCTTGATTTGGTTTGATTCGGTCTCAAACCGCAGTTTCATTAAGCGGTTCAAATCGTGATCCAAACTGCGATCTAGAGCACGATCAAAACCACAAACCTCAAAAACCATACACACATAATTCTCCAATAAAGAAGTCTCGAAAGTTTTCAGTTATGTCATGATGTCCAAATAATACAGCGATAAAGGAGCATAAAATTTGATAGATAAGCAACTAACCTTCATAAGGAGACTGTGTTGAGCTCATGACATTATAATACCGCATATTCTCCTCCGATGGAGAAACACTGATTCCCGATGTTGCACCACACATCTGAAAGTTTCGTGTAGCTAGGAAGCTTCAAACAATTCAACAGAACACGGATGTGAGTACAGACGCTGCCTCACAACCGTCCACACATCTACAAATAATGCAAATAAATAAAATAATAACACAAGAGCTTATATACGTTCACTAGTCTTGCAAACCAAGAACCAGCTTACGCCCAAAAACTTTTCACTATCAAAACTTTTGTTGCTTACAAAAATACGAATAAGTGAAAACTAAAAGACGAAAATACTAAACAAGTTCTAATCACTTCTATGACAAGAACGAAATCTCTTTTTCAAGTAAACTCTATTTCAATCAGAAGTAAAACAAAGAACTTGACAAAAACCTAGATGTGTGTTCGGATGTATGTCACAACCTTCACTCACAACCTTAAAAAATTTCGTTTGGTTTTGAATTTTTACACGTCAGCACTCATGTCTTTTTAGCCTTTATCTCATCACATGTATGTAGTGGCGGGTTAAACCGTTTACCCTCCCTTCACGGTACATACAATATTCTCTCTCTCTCTCTCCTTTTTTCATTTCAAAACAACACACACACACACACAATATACACACAGTTTCTCTCTCTAAAACCTAGAGAGATTTAGGGTTTCTCTCACCATTCCCACACGATTTTCTACTACCCTTTTCCAAATCTTGACCAGTAACTTCATCCTCTTTGACTTCCACCATGGCTTGAATCACTTTCAACATCTTTGGGTTTGTGTTTCTTGAAGTTCTATAAAAACCCACTTTCTTTCTCCACAAATCTCAGGTGGGTTTTCTTTCCTAATTCCTACCTCTCAATCTTCAATCTATTCTTGTTATATGTAATCTTATTTTATGTTTTATTTTCTTGTAAAGATGCGTGTATTGGGTTTTACTTTTATATCAACTTGATTGTGAATTTGTTTAATTTTATGTATATACTGTCTGGTTGCTAAAGAATTGAATCTTTGCTTTTGTTAGCTTTCCTATTTCATGAACATTTAGTCACAACATGAATCTTAACCGATTTCAAAGGCCTGACCTCTCACCCTCACACAACTGGGTTTCAATTAGAGTTTTCTTGTATTTTTCGCTCTCTTTTTTAATCGTAACATTAAGGTTTTTTAATCTCAATATTAAACTTTATGTTTGATCTTGTTTTACTGATATATAAAGGTCAAGCCCAGATAATTTTTTATTTTTTCTATAACTAGAAACCCATTAGTTTCTTTCTATCTCATCATTGTGTAAATTTTATGAGCTGAGATAAGTAATTGCTTTAATTATTCTAGTTTTTAAACATTGTGTAAATTTTATGCTTTCATTTTTCTGTCATTTTATGGTGATAACTCTTTTGAATTTGTATTTTTGTACATGAGTGAGAATTGAAATAATGTTTTTGTGGACCTTTACTGTTTTTGCTACAACAAACTTGTTATTTCATGATGTAACTTAATTACCATTTCTGGAGGATTTGTGCAAGTGTTGTAATACCATCTTCTTGCTTTTGACACTTTACATTTAGTGGATTGGCCAGGCTCAGTTTGGATCCTTCAAATTTCTTTCACCTAAATCTCAAGTACCCTTTGATTTGTTATTACATCAAAATCTTTTTCGATTCTTTTAGGTTTAGTTGTTGGGTTTGATTAATGTTTATATTTCATTAGCATCTGTAATGTAATCTGGACCCTCTTCCGATTTCTCGCCAGATATTACATAATGTCCTCATGTCTAATTAATTTCATTAGCAGCTTTCTACTTCCTTCTTTTTCTTTTTCTCTTTTTCTTTTCTTATCTTTTATGGTAGGTGGGAGATGAGCTGTCTTATACTCCTATGTTTTAATTTTGACTTGCCAACATATATATAATTAGCTAGGGTTTTTCTGTAGAAAAGCTTGCTGGTAAATCCTTTATCATCTCATTTCTTCGTCCTTGATTACTTATCCTAATTTGTAATTTCATAATCTGATTAGTGATTATGTACACAGATATACATTTTTATGGTCAATTAGGTACATTGCACAAGTTAGATTTCCAGGAAAACTTTTGTTGGATATCTCTACTGTTTGTCAGCACCAATCAGCTTTCGTCTTCTTTGAGGTCTAATGGAAAGCAACATCAATGGAGGGGAAGATAGTCAACCAAAAGACTGCAGTCCCCAAATTACTGACTCTATCATTGAGCAAAGATCTAATGAGGATACTGGCAATCGTGACCATTTTTCCATTCGGTAGGTGTGGAACATCAATATGTCTTATCATGATTAATCTACTTTTGAAAGTTTTATTAAGATTATTTTAGCAGGCAAATAAAAAACGAAATAATTGCAGAATCATGTAACGTACTATACACTCAATTACATAAAAGGTACTGTATTACGAACTGACAACATAATGCAACGTGCTTTTGAGTCTCATTTCAAAAAAGGTAACAAGGTTGGATGACGTTAACTTTTATTAACGGAGCGAACCAACTCATCAAATAAAATAACAATCGTCAAATAGAATAACAAGGTGGAGGTGGAGGTGGAAGAAGACTACTAAATCCATTAAATAGACTCACAACTGTTAAATGTATGTAACGGGTGTTAGTCTTTTTCTTATATTGTTGAAATTTTTGTTATCTTTTTAACGTCGTTAGGGTACGTTCCATTATATGAAATGAGATGGAAAAGTACGTTACATTAAAATGTCAAACCGTAGTATGTTCCATTAATTGTAAAAAGTCGTATAGTACGTTACCCCAATTTGTCGTTCACCCAAAACGACAATAAAAAACTAGAAATTAAGTGATTATAGGTTTCGCAACAAGTCACGTCTATTGTGAATGCAGTGCCTATGTTGCTGAGATTCGTAAAAGGGATTGGAAGATCTGTTGGCCATTTTGTTCTTCTGTCGAATGTAAGGAACCTAATGATTGTCAAGAGTTCAGGTGTTGGTATTGTCAAAATTGTCTTGGCAGCAGTGATTCTTCACATGATGCAGCAGATACTTGTGTTGTTCCTACTAGTTATGTGGCACAATATATTGCTTTAATATCACTTCAAATTGATTGCTAGTATGTTGTGTTGGTAAGCAGTGTTTGGCTTTCTCATTTTTGACAGTCTATGACGACAAAGATTGTGAAGGAAATGTGGATATCACTTCGTATGAATACTTACCACTGATAAATGTAGTTAGTAAAGAAAAAATTTCAAGTGCCATGTCCAACACGAAGATCAGACACAGTAAGCTTCTGTAATTGTGGGACCCATCACCGTTAAACCTGAAAATAGTTCTCAAATTACCATGTTTTGTTTTCTGTACAGATGTATTTACAAATGGGAAAAAGGAAAGTAATGTGGCAAAGACTCTGCACAAGGGAATATCCGAGCCAGATTGTCGCAGAAGGAAGGATATTCAGTTCCTCAATGAAGAGAATGTCACTATAGATGCAGGTAAAGTCGGTATTGAAATAGATAGATGCTATAATTGGATACATCTGACTCTGGATTTTCTGTTGCTCAGAAACAAAAAATCTTGATGTAGGAGGAGACCCAAACATTGGGATTCTTGACATTGAATTTGGTGAAAGAAAATTGAAGTGTAAAATAACCCGTTTAAATGAAACTTGTTTTAAGGGTGATCCTGTGCTTAGAGTTCCTGAGATAGCAAAACCTGTGAAAAAGGAATGGAGTCAATCACTTATCTTCAGCTTCCAGAGACGGGGAGTATGGAAAGTGGGAGTTTAGATTCTCAAGCTAGTTGTTATCGAAATCTTTGTTCCTTGAAATCCAATCGAACTGATCAGAAAAAGGAAGCTGAGAGTGTTCAAGGTGAACAACAGTCAGACTTGACGAAAATTTTGAAATGCAAAAGGCCCCAAAAGATAAGGCTTCTTTCTGACATCTTGGGAAGGGAGATTTCAGGTGGTTCTTGTGACTTTTCAAGTTCGAATGGTGCCGTGAACTCTGATAACATGGATACGAGAGTTACTGATACTGAATCTGAAGATGACTCGGATGATCTGACCTTGGACACTCTTTTTAGAACCCAAAAAATCGTTCAACCAAA
Source organism: Adenophora triphylla var. japonica (assembly GCA_022495995.1). Lineage (NCBI taxonomy): Eukaryota > Viridiplantae > Streptophyta > Magnoliopsida > Asterales > Campanulaceae > Adenophora > Adenophora triphylla. Next base: position 47,010 of record JAFEMH010005762.1, read on the forward strand.
TACTGGGAAGATCAATGGTTGTAGGAACAAGAGGAAGAGGCTTCAAGTTGAAGACTTGAGACCTGGTCAGAGCAGATGGTCAAACAGTGAATCTGAGGTTTGGTCGTGTCGAAACTCGAATAAGGAGAACAACTCTGTTCAGTCTGTAATAGGTAGCTCTGAATCAGTAAAAACTGCTTTATCTAGGGATGATTGTCTTGTTAATCGGGTTGATAAGAAGCAAAGAAAATCTTCCTTTGAAGATAGACGACCTTCTTCAAAGATGTCGCAAAAGAATTTGTCTCAAGAATCACTGCTCGTGAGTAAAGATGCAGATTCAGAAAGCAAAGAAACTCAAAATGTAACGGGAAATCATCTTTTTCATTTGCCAAAAGATGCACGGACAGGATTTAATCTTTTGAAACCTAATGCGGGGGAATCACAGGATTGTGATCGGAAATCAGTTTCCTGTGTGAAAGAAGGTCGTGATAAAGGCTCCTTAATGCTTCCTCACGAGTTTGTTCCTATGAAAGAGCAGGTAGGTGGCAAAGATGTAAATGTTGGCCCTTATTTCCCAGCTTCAAATAGGGGATCAGATAGCCCGCGCCACTTGAAAAATAAACATGGGACCTTCAAAAGGAAAAAGGTATGAACTTTTATTCATGTATTGACATATTCCTCTCTTTTTTTCCCGTCAATTTTATTTCCATGTTTAATATTTAAAGTTTCTCCTGCCAAATGAATGTTTTCAATTTTGGAAGTTTTCTTCAAAACCTGGATGGTGCATTGTGTTTATTTCAGGGATCTTCCTTTCCATGCAACTATGAGAACAGTATAGTTGCTCAAGCAAACTCAGAAGCTAAAGAGATCTCATCTAGTGAATTGGACGCTTTAGGTGATATACCTATGGAAATTGTGAAGCTCTTAGCTGAAAATCGGCGAGAAAGACGTCTTCTTGAAGCAGAGACAGCCGACCGCGTGAGAACAGTCAATGTAGTTGAAAATCCTCGTAAAGTTCATCCCACAAGAGCTTATGATGATATAAACCCTAGAGATTCAAGAAAGAATACCTTTCAATGTCCAAAAAAACCCTTCAGAGTGGGAGAAGACACCTTGGATGGGCCCACGCCTTTGGGCATGGCAGTCGCACCACAAGGGCGGGACCTGCACAATGTTTGTTTCCCATATAGGGTGCACAACTCTACCAAGATTAACGGCACCCAAATGTCTGCAACGTCTTCCCTTGAGCAGCGTAAACCTCTTGATGTCGAGATCTATAGTAAAAACACTGCAGAAAAACCATGTGCGTGTGTGCAAAAGATAATCGGGACTAGTCCAAAGCTTGATGCGTCTCTGACTACAAAAGGTAATGAATCCATGCCGGCAATGCAGTTGCTTAGACTAATGGAAACAGGTACGAGTTCTAGGACACCCCACAATGCTGGCTTACAAAAGGTAACTGACACCCATAAAAGGCCATTTCCTGTAGAACAAGGTAAACATCATACTTTTGGGAAGCCAATGGTACGTATTGGTGGGACAAGAAGTCAAGTTTCGGAAGATAACGTTTCTGGTAACGTTAAATATTGTAAAAAGGCCAATCTTAAAAGCTCTCTCGTAGCCCATCAAGCTAAGAATGGTAGGACAAATGGACATATTTCTGGAAAATTTTCTTTGGGCAGAGGTTATGAATCATTTTCCTTCAACAAGGGACAATCCTCTGCTTCGGATTACATTGTACTTCCCATAGAGCCTAATACGGTTAATGGTAGAGTTAAACATGCCGAGATGAAGAAGAAGAAGAAGAAGGGTGCAGTAGTTTGGGCTGTGAAAGGCAGCTGCAGGAATGAGATTTGCACGGTTAACAAAAATCCAGCAGATTTCAGCATACCGGGTACTGGAAATAAGTTCATGAGACGAGGAAAAAGTGAAAATTCAAGAAAGGGTAAAGCTAAATCGACGGCTGGAAGCGGGAATGAGCTTATACCAACTTGTGTTGCATGATGATCACTAGTAGAACAGACTCTTTTTTAAGCTGCAGCTGTTGGTATATTTTACTTGCAGTTATAGTTATGATGGAAATGAACTTATTTGCTTGGATCATTATTCAGCTAAAATAAAAATCAGGGGACGAGGGAGGAGTAATTCTTAAATGCATGCAAGGAGTATTGGACTATTCTCTCATAGGGATGGCCAAACCGGACCGGAACCGGAAAACCGGACCGGAACCGGCCCAGAAAAGCTCGGAACCGCCATGAACCGGGGAGAAAACCGGAACCGGGGTAACCGGAACCGGTTTGGAGGCGGGCCGGTTAAGGTTCACCAAAATGGTGAACCGGACCGGAAAAAGCCCGGAACCGGACGAAAATTTGTTGTTTTTCAATAGAACCGGCCCGGAACCGGACCGGAAAAGCCCGGAACCGGACCAAAACCGTGAGAAAACCGGAACCGGATAACCGGAACCGTGAGAAAAGCGGGCCGGTTAAGGTTCACCTCCTCGCCGAACCGGAACCGGCGGTTCAAGGCCCGAAACCGAAACCGGACCGGATTTGGTCATCCCTATTCTCTCAAACTCACCTAGGCTACGACCAAGCTAATATTATTTGTGTTTATTTCTAAAGAAGGTATTAAACATTAAATTAAAATGAATGATTATTTTGAATTTATGGTTCATTTAAAAGGTTGTAATAGAAAAAAGTCATAATTTTTTTTATTATTCACTTTTAAATTTCTAATTTTGCATGAATATAATAACTATGAAAACAAAATTAAAAAAAAAAAAAACAATTAAGAACAGTCTTTTAAGAAATGTTTCAAAATGTCATTCATTTTTTAGACAAAAAAAGTCATTCAATCTAATATACATACATATACAATACAGGAAGAATATAACTTCCTCTTAGCATGGATATAAAGAGGGGATATGATTTAAAGTTGAAGAGTTGATCCAAGGGCTGAGATTAATTGACGGTTATTTTATTTCATCACTCTCACGGCAGTTACTTTCTTTTCCGGATCTCACCGTCTCACGGCATTTGTTACGTAGCTAGAGAGAGACAGAGAATCGTTCTCCGTTGAACGCCGAAGTCGGAGGCGCAGATAGATAGAGGCCGCCGGAGAAACATCAATTCAAGGTTAGTGTCAGCAAACGTTTTCCTAATTTTAATCTTCTGTACTTTGTCTTTCTTTCATTCTATTCTTGATGTTCAAACCTATGTTTGTGTTCCCAATTGAATTGAAAGGATTCAATTTCGTTTAAGTATCGCATCTTTCTTCCAAAAATTGTAAGTTTATGTAACATTAGCTTTTCTGTAAGTTTCTGTTCAATTGTTCTTAGATCCTACTCCATTCCATCTATATCTAATTTTCTGTTTCGATACTCTCTATATGTGTTCTAGCTTTTTCCCCCCTTTTGTGGCTTTCTCCACATCAACTCCGCCGGAATCGAAGGTCCTGTAGCCCCCCTCTCCACCAGAAACTGTAAGTCCTCTCTTCATTGCTGCATTGTGCCTTCCAATTACTTGAAAACATAGGACTTATGTCTATCCTTGGATTAAAAAAGTGTCATTATGTTTAAAATTTGTGTATTGGCTGTGTGTTTGTACACCAAATTGGGTTGCTCTTGGTGTGCACATAAGTTATTTGATGAAATTTCTTAGGAACAACGCCACTCTAATTTTTATCTTTTTAAGGTTAATGTGTTACTGATAGATAGATTTCAGTAATTTCGTTCTGTTATGTTTACTATATTTCTCTCTGGTTTTGGCTAGATTATATGTACAAGGTTTCGAAAAAATTGTGGCTTGAAGAGGAGTTCAATAACTTTCATAATTTAAGGTGACTTATGATACAATATATTTGCCACTTTCTTTTCAATGCTTTACCAAGGAATTTTCAGAAGAAATAGTCACCTGCAAGTTATTTGCTGAATGGTTCACCAGGCAGATACAATGCATCACATATTCTGATATTCAAAGTGGTGTTGCTATCATTTGTTCACGTTGTCTCTATCTGTCTATCATTCTATTATATAGAGCCAGTTCGTAATGCCCATAGGAAGTGTGATTGCCAGAAGAGGATTGGTAATGAATATTACACTCACGTATTCGAAGCATGGATTCGAAATGGGTGAGTAAATTTGGCTTCAACATAGCTGCCTTGAAAGTAATTGTTAAACCTATTTGGTTGAAATGCCATCTTCTGCATAGCATTCTTTCCAAAAAAATAAAAAAATAGAAAATAACATCTGAATAGCAGCACTATCGAAAGAATTTCATTTAGAATCCTTATAGTCATGCTAATTGTAATTAGAGGAACTGGTTTTGACCTTGAGAGGGAAATCATTCGTTTAAGTATCACATCTCTTATTAGGCATGTAGTTTCATATTGAGTTTCTTGCTTTTTGGAATCTTTTCTTAATTGTTTTCATGGAGGAGATGAACTACTGGTCTTCAAAGATCATCTTTGTTTTCTGCCATGATAAATGCTGGCCTCAAGTCATCATTCTGGGCATTAATGGTTGAATCAACTTTTGAGCTTGGTTTTAGTTTTGTCAACTTTTCTTTCCTCATTTACTTCACCTCTAATTCCACTTTCTCTAGCCCATTTTTTCTGTTTCGGCTTTGGAGGCCAGTGTCCCTTCTTGAATCAACATTTTTCGTTGCTGAGCTCAATACTAATGAGATGCAAATATTGTTCACCAGAAGTGCATATATAACAAAAAGATCCCCGCATGTTATGTGTAAGCGGAAGTTCAATTCACATAGTAGACATATATATTCACATGTATATTTGTCTTTACTTTTTCACACATATTGTTATATGAATTTATCTTGATTTTCTCCTATATCAAAAAACAAAATGTTTTGCTTGAGGCATTTATCCCTCTCAGTTGAGGCTCATGTGCCTTTGGATGGAAAGATTGTTAGGATCGTCCATGGTTCATTAATGATTTCGAGTTTATTTTTGTTTTTGAATTATCTTTGTATAAGCAAATGACTATATTTATTGAGCTGAAAGTTTACAATGACAATTTCAAGTGTGTTTTTGCTCTAACTTCCAACTCTTAGGTAAAATTTTTTTTTTTTATATCTTTAGCATTATCTCACAAAAAGGTCAGTATTTACATTTTTGTTTCATTCTAATTTTCCTTCGTCTGAATATCTAATTTTATTTTAAATATGGGCTTCCGATTGTTTCTCAGGTACCGTCTCTCAAGAAGTTTCAACTCCCAGGTAAATATCTTTGCACTTTTATATATTTGTAACGGTTTAAAATTACATTTAAAACGTCATATAGTTAGCATGCGATTTCATTTTTCCCACATCTTTCTATTTCCATACTGTCTCCCTTTTCATACTGACCCGTGCCAATGGCACGGGCATTTGAGTACTAGTTTGAGACAAAAGAAGAAAGGATTTTTTTAATCTCTCACACATATATCCCGAATAGTGAAAGCTTTTGTAATATTAAATTGATTTATTAAAGTAATTTATTCCCTCCTTCAAATATCTACTCCCTTCTGCCCAAAACTTCTGATTAATTATTTTTCTTTGGCGTTTTATACTTTTGATTAATATTCAAAATGAAAAAAAGTGAGCGGTGATCGGAATAACATTCTTGTACGATCAAGTCCGCTATTGAATATCGCGCCGCTTAGCAAAACCTATTAGTAGCAGCAAGCTAGATTATAGGAAAAGAGAAATTTCTCTACTTTACTTTCTCTCTTATCTTACTTTATACTTACAATATTTGTTTTTTCCTTAATTTTCACATATTCAATTTTGAAAATCAAAAGTTTGAGACAGAGAAATTACGGAGTATATCACATCAAAAAGATATGCCAGAAACTCAAACGAATCGACTACTCAAACGAATCGACTGATTTAGGGATCAATTTTTTTAATTTTAAAGAAATCACTAAAATCATATTCCCTCCAACTTGAACGGTATTTTTAAACAAATTTAAGCAATAATTTTAGATCTATTTAAGAAAATCTAAAAATTGTCAATATTTTATAATGGTGTGTCAATAATAATAATGTATAAATTCTTGTTAGATGACGAATAGAGTACATATACAATTAAAAATAGAGTAAACTGCTTTTTCGCCCCTCGTACTATCGTTTCAACATCAATTTGACCCTCGTACTATTGAAACGGCAAATGTATGATGGGTACTATAGTTTTATTAAGCAAATTAACCAATGTTCCTAACGTCAGTTATGTATGTAACGAAACTGTCCAACTAAGCAACCGTTGACCAAGTCAATGCATATGTGGCAGTTGACTGGACAATTTTAACTCCTTAAAAAAAACTCAATAAAATAATAATAATAATAATAATAATAAAATAATAATAATAAAAAATAGTAATAATAATAATAATATTAATAATAAAATAATAATAATAATAAAATAATATTAATAATAAAATAATAATAATAAAATAATAATAATAATAATAATATTAATAATAATAAAATAATAATAATAATAATAATAAAATAATAATAATAAAATAATAATAAAATAATAATAAAATAATAATAATAAAATAATAATAATAATAATAATAATAAAATAATAATAATATAATAATAATAAAATAATAATAATAATAAAATAATAATAATAATAATAATAATAATAATAAAATAATAATAATATTATGAAAGGTGGTTAACTTTGCAGGAGTTGCAACCGCTTTCTTTGCTAGAGAGACATCCTTGAGTAACTCGCTCGAGTGGATTATGCGTGCGCATTCACTACTCTTTTCTATTGGAGATACAATAAAAGTATGTTTAATATGCTTATTTTACGAATCGTTTACCTTTAATAATAATACTATTTTATTATTATTATTATTATTATTATTATTATTATTATTATTATTATTATTATTATTATTATTATTATTATTATTATTATATTATTATTATTATTATATTATATTATTATTTTTTATTATTTTTTTATTACTATTTATTATTATTATTATTATTTTATTATTATTATTATTATTATTATTATTATTATTTTATTATTATTATTATTTTATTATTATTATTATTTTATTATTAATATTTTATTATTATTATTATTATTATTATTTATTATTATTTATTATTATTTTATTATATTATTATTATTATTCTTATTTTTTTATTGAGTTTTTTTAAGGAGTTAAAATTGTCCAGTCAGCTGCCACATATGCATTGACTTGGTCAACGGTTGCTTAGTTGGGCAGTTTCGTTAAATACATAACTGACGTTAGGAACATTGGTTAATTTGCTTAATAAAACTATAGTACGCATCATACATTTGCCGTTTCAATAGTACGAGGGTCAAATTGATGTTGAAACGATAGTACGAGGGGCGAAAAAGCAGTTTACTCATTAAAAATATTTTAAAGTAAATGCTTAATTTCCTTAACTTTGAAACTAGAAGAAATTTGTTAGGGTGGAAGAAAATATCTAATCTAGTTTTTGTGTCTTTATTGTGTGACCGGCCGGCCGGGGAGCTGAGCCCTCCTTGTACACCTGCATTTCTGCATAGCTGAGCTTCTGAACGAAGCATTTAAGGTACTTTCCGGCGTATGGCCTTCAAATCACATTTCTTTTTTGCGTCTCTATCTCTATCTATATACATATCTCGTTTTTCCTTCAAGCTGCCATTCAGTGTGTTGCCAGCAGTGGTTTTTTTTTTTCTCCTGGCAATTGTTCTAATCAATCAACAACGATACCCTTTTACCTTATGTAACTATTTTGCGCTTTCACGTTTGCATTTGGGATCTTAATGGAAAATTATTTGCGCGCGGGTATACTGTTTGATGAAATGCCTGACTGAATATGTAGCCATTATTCGAAAAGGATTTCTGCTCAAATGTCTTATTGATCGCCCAAAATGGATTTTTTTTTTTCCCTTGGCGACTGTTCTAATCAATTAACAAATATCATTTAATTTTATGTTACTCTGGCGTTTTCATGTTTGCATTTGGGGACACTATGGACAATCACTTGTGCGCCGGGAAACTGTTTGATGAAATGCCTGACTGAATTGCCATTATTAGAAAACGATTTCCGCTTAAATATTGTATGGTTCACTGTTCTAATCAATTACTAACAACACCCTTTTACTTTATGTTACTCTTGCGCTTTCACGTTGGTATTTGGGGTTGTTATGGACAATTTATTTATGGACCTGGAAACTGTTTGATGAGATGCCTGACTGAATTTATAGCCATTATTAAAAAAGGATTTCTGCTCTAATGTTGAATGGATTTCGTGATTGGTGATTGTCACTAGGCTAAAGTAGTGTGGTACTAGCATTTAATTAAAATGGAGGGTGAAGATGATGCAGTGAAGAGGCAGACGGTGGATGCCCGTGCTCGAAACATTAGTCATAATGTCCGGTGCACAGAATGTGGTAGTCAGTCCATTGAAGACTCACAAGCTGATATCGCCATTCTCCTCAGGAAGGTGTGTACTCTTTTACACCTTGCCTTGCAGTTCTTCTTTACTTGTAGTGCCAACTTGCCCCAGTTCATGCTTTTATGTTTCTAAAAGTAGCAAGTAGAGTAGTGGCATTAACATATGGTAATATGATTTGCTGAAACAAGGCTTTTAACCATCAGTGGCATTGGTAGTAAATCAAATGTGTGGCATAATAAATTTTGTTGAGGTAATAAAACGATCAAAATGTTTTAGGATGCATGTGGATGGTTTTAGGATGCATGTGGATGGTCTGTTCCCTGCCTTGGTTCAGGATCATCTAGCTCTATACTGTATATTTTTATTGATTAGGCCAACATTTATTATTTCACGCTTTCACGTTTTTATTGTTGTGGATCACTTATGCCTTTTAAGTAGACTTAGAAAGAATCATACTTAAACAATCATTCATCACATACCTTGGCCTTCATTGAGATGATTTTTATAACCTCTTGAATTGCCTGAGGCAGCTGTAAATGTGTTTGTTTGAACTAAAACTCTGCAACCATTGTGGTTTTGCTGATAGAGAAGCTTTGTTTAATGGTCGTGGAAAAGGAGTTAACATGAGATCAAGAGTATATTCACAAGTTGAATAAAGTCTTGGGGTCAATTGCAATTTAGTTACCCATGTTTTACTAAATGTTGCAATGTGACTACCAACATTTTGCATCTCCCTTCCCCACTTTGACATTTCGTTGCCATTTGGGCACTCAGAAGAATGTAATTTTTCATTGCTTTTTGCAGAATCCTAATCCTTTTACTCATTGCATGTTTGTCTAATACGCAGATTACATATTAATCATTCTTGCATTATTGCTACAGCTAATTCGTGACGAAATCAAATCTGGGAAAAGTGATAAAGAGATATACAAAAAGCTTGAAGAGGACTTTGGGGAGACAGTACTTTATGCTCCTAAGTTTGATTTACAGACTGCAGCCTTATGGTTGTCACCGGTTAGTTCAAGATAGCCATTTGATTTTCTCAATATATTTATTTTATATGTTTCATGATTGCAAGAACAAGTTTTGTTACTCAGTTCTGAAATAAAGTGGGTTTTGGAACAGCTTTTAGTTGCTGGTGCTGCTGGAGGAATATGGGCTTACAACAGGCACAGGCAAAAGACTAATGTTCACATAATGGCGTTGAACCTTGTTAGAGGAGTCCCGTTAACACCTAAAGAGAAGGAAACTATGCTTGATCTCCTCACCCCGCCTCCCCTCGAAGGACTAACTCCTTTGCCTTGGTGGAAAAAGTGGCTTCGTCAATGATATAGCTTCATTTGCCTCATAATCTTGCTATTGGGAATGTATATGAACCAAAAGTAACCACTTAGTCTGCAAAATGGAGAACCAATTTATTAATTTCTATATTGTGAAGTAAATTTGTTTTTTTTTAAAGAGACTTCCATTTGTCTATTTTATTGTTTTTGTAATAAATTAAAGATGGTTTTCCAGTTCTGCATTGTGCGCAATGGCATAATATGTGGTTCCTTCGCTTTATACCTGATTTGGGCTTTCTAGCGCAATAAAAAAAAAAAAAATGTTGCTCCCTCCTTTACAGAATGAATGTCCAATAAATTTTTAAATCTTCTGGGCAAATTTGAAAAAGTTTTAGATGTTAATTTTGGGACGGAGTGAGTATATCTTTTCAGATTTTTTTATTTATTTTTTACTGTGTAGCTGCCGTATATTAGTGAGAGAGGGAGAATGATCGGTTGCAGAAAGATAGCTGCTACTGCTAGTGATGTTTTTTATTTGAAAATCTGTACCGGTTAACGTAGTGGCCTATTGGGTTGGATCATGGATGTGGACTAATCTAATATTCAGTACAGTTGAATTAACCGTCTTTCTTTCTTTTTCTTTCTTCATTTCTTTAACTACAAACGACATGTTTGATAGACTCAAGCATATACTACACCCCGGATCCATAAAAGATTTTGGGAATGTGCAGTTGAATTGCTCAACAATAAAATTAAAATAAAATCGCAGTCTTTTTTTCTTAAAATTTTGGCAATTTGATTATTCATCTAGTGTATTATAATGTTTTGATCCTTTGTGAGAAATTGGATCTAGACTATGTTATGATTCAGCTGGGTTAACTCAATCAAATTGAATTTGATTGAAGAATGAAGAAGAAAACAGAGGAACTGAGCTAGAACAGAGAGAGAATTAGAAGAGAAATAGAGATTTAGGGAGATAGAATTTGAGATAAGAGAGAGAAATTAGAGAGAGGAGGTGAGGAATTTGTTAATATCATTCATTATGCTTTTCCAAGGGAGATGTTTCTCCTGAAATAGCAACGGCAAATCTCTTGCACATGCTGTAACAACCTCAACAAAAAGACAAAGGAAAACGACATCGTTTCCTACAATAATAACTACCTTATCCTCCTAAACGACGTAGTATTACGAAAAGAAAGAAAGCGTACATAACTCAAATACGCTACTACATAAGACGTAACTAAACGGTGTTTATTTGATACTAAATGAAACGACGCCACAGCTACTTCATTCAAATCAAACGGTCATCCCCAATTTGATAATGAACCCTAGTTCATTACATTCCCCCATTCTTCGAAAAATCCTTGTCCCAAGGATTGAATTGAGGAAAATTGGCTGCAATCACTGGCCATTCTTCCCAAGTCGCATCTTCGGGAAGTGAATTTGACCATTGAATCAGCACCTGAGTGGCTGGTCTATTCCCTTTCTTCACCAATCTTCGATCTAAAACTGCAATAGGTTCCACTAAGAACTGGCCTTCATCCCCAACGAGTGGCAAGGAAGGATTTGGTACCACCTGATCACCAATCCTTGGCTTGAGTAGTGAGACATGGAATACTGGGTGCACTTTTGAGTCTGCTGGAAGCTTGAGTCTGTAAGCAACTGCACCTACCTTGGCTTCGATCTGAAATGGGCCAAAATACTTGGGTGCCAACTTCATGTTCCTCCTCAAGGCTAGAGTCGATTGTCTGTAAGGCTGCAATTTCAGGTACACCCATTCACCTACCTGCAAGTTTCTTTCCTTTCTTCCCTTGTCATCAAACTGTTTCATTTTGTTCTGAGCTTCTGTAAGAACTTCTTTCAAAACCTTCATCTGTTTGTCCCTGTCCTTTACAAACTCATTGACATCATCAACCTTACTGTATTGTTCATGGCTAAAAAGGGTCTGGGGTGGGGGATAACCATAGAGAGCTTCAAAAGGAGACATTTTCAAGGCAGTGTGGTAGTTGGAATTATACCACCACTCAGCCAATGTCAACCAGTTTGACCACTGAATTGGTTTGGAACTAGTAACAGCCCTAAGGTATTGTTCCAAACACCTGTTCAACCTCTCAGTTTGACCATCTGTTTGGGGGTGGTATGCAGTACTTAAGTTCAAGGTAGTACCCATGAGAGAAAATAGAGACTGCCAGAATTGGCTCAAGAAGATTTTATCTCTATCTGAGGTAATGGTCACAGGCAAACCATGGTATTTGTATATATGATCAAAGAAGGATTTAGCTATTGTATAGGCAGTGTAGGGGTGTTTAAGTGGTATAAAATGGGCATATTTTGTGAATCTGTCAACCACCACAAAAATAGAGTCCCAGTTGTGAGAAATAGGTAACCCTTCAATAAAATCCATGGCTATGTCAGCCCAAGGTTTATTTGGAACAGGTAGGGGTTGAAGCAAACCTGCAGGGTGAGTGGTCTCATTCTTGTTTTGCTGGCATATGTCACAAGGGGCAATCCATTGCTGAACCTGTTTCTTCAACCCAGGCCAAAAGAAAGTTTGAGCCACTCTCTTTGTAGTGCCTTGTATACCAGCATGTCCCCCTAGTGGTGAATGATGGAGCTCCTGAATTATCTTCTCTCTCAGTCCCCCATGTTTGCCAATCACCAACTTCCCATTATACCTCAGTAATCCATTGTCCATAGTATACTCAGAGAACTCAGGTTTCTGTAGCAATGTCCCTTCCAAGATCTTTTGAATCTCCTCATCTTCCTCCCAAATTTTGCAATGACCTCTCAGAACTCGGAGTTGTACCACGCATTGATAGCAAGACATTCCCCAGCTCCTTGATCTTCATAAATTCTGGACAGAGCATCTGCAGCTTTATTCTCAATTCCCTTCTTGTATGAAATAGTGTAATCATACTCCAATAACTTAGAGACCCATTTTTGTTGTAAACTTCCAGTCACCCTCTGATCCATGAGGTACTTTAGGCTCTCATGATCAGTCTTGATTTGGAACTTCTGCCCACAGAGGTAATATCTCCATTTTTCCACTGCCATGAGTATAGCCAAGAATTCCTTCTCATATGTGGATAACCCCAAATGCTTGGGACTCAGTGCTTTACTAATAAAAGCTATAGGTCGACCCTCCTGCATCAACACAGCACCTACCCCATTGTAACAGGCATCAGTCTCCAGTATGAACTGCTTTGTGAAATCTGGCATAGCCAATACTGGGGCCCTAGTCATAGCCAGCTTGAGCTCTTGAAAAGCTTTTTCTGCCTCTACACTCCAACTAAAGGCATTCTTCTGTAAGAGCTTAGTTAATGGCTTACTAATAATACCATAATGTCTAATGAATCTTCTATAATAGCCTGTTAGCCCCAGAAATCCTCTTAAGCCTTTAACAGTTGTAGGTGTAGGCCATCCCATCATTCCTTCTATCTTAGCTGGATCAGTGGAGACACCTGTCCCAGTTATAATGTGGCCTACATATTCCACCCTTTCAGTACCAAATGAACACTTGCTCTTCTTGATAAATAACTGATGTTCTCTCAGTTTTTCGAATGTTTGCCTTAAATGTAAGAGGTGAAGTTCAAATGTGGGACTGTATATGAGGATATCATCAAAGAAAACCAATAAAAACTTCCTCAAAAACTCACCAAAAATCGAATTCATAAGGCCTTGAAAGGTGGCTGGAGCATTGGTAAGCCCAAATGGCATTACCTTGAATTCGTAATGTCCATGGTGGGTTTTAAAAGCTGTCTTGCTGATGTCCTCTTCCTTCACCCTAATTTGATGGTACCCTGATCTTAGATCCAGCTTAGTATAGTACTTAGAGCCATGCAATTCATCAAGCAATTCATCTATAATAGGAATAGGGAACTTATCCTTTATAGTGAGTTGATTTAGCTCTCTATAGTCTATGCACATCCTCCATGTCCCATCCTTCTTCTTGACCAAGAGCACTGGTGAGGCAAATGGGCTTGAGCTATGCTGAATGACTCCACTGGCTAGCAACTCTGCCACAATCTTCTCAATCTCATTCTTTTGGAAATAAGGACACATGTAGGGCCTTTTATTAACAGGTTGACTGTCAGCCTTCAAGGGAATACCATGATCAAAAGCTCTCCTAGGTGGAAGCCCATTTGGTTCTGCAAACAACTCACTGTAATCTTCCAACACTGCTGCAATTTGTGGGTGAATTTCATCTTCTTGCTGACACATGGTGAGGGAGAATAGTTGAATAACTGCCCCACAAGGATATGATTGTAGTTCTTTCATTGCTGTGCTAGCATTCATAAGTTTTAGGGCTGTCACATCCTCAACCCCACTAAGGCTACAATGCTTGCCATCCTTCATAAAACTCATAGTCATGTGATTGAAATCAAATGTGATAGGGCTAAGTGTCTTAAGCCATTGTATACCTAGGACTGCATCACATCCTCCCAGATTAATGACCTTCATCTCAGATTCAAACCCCATCCCTTGCATTGTCCATTTAAAACCTTGACACTTCCCTTGGCTGCAAATCTTGCTTCCATCTGCCACCACCACAGCAATGTCTGGGGTCATTTCCACAACACAACCTAGTCTCTGTGCAGCCTTAGCATCCAAGAAATTGTGGGTGCTACCACTATCCACTAGAACAGTGAAAGATTTGGTTCTCTTCAGTCCAGTGAGCTTGAGGGTTTGTAGAGCTGAACTACCAGATAGAGCATGTAAGGAAATGCCTAATTCCCCATCCTTATTGTCATCTTGCTCACTACCCTCAACTGGTGAATCTAAAGTGTCATGCCAAACTTCTTCCTCTTCCTTGTCTTCCACTCCCAACATATATATTTGTTTGGTTTTACACTTGTGCCCAAACTTATAAATCTCATCACAATTATAACATAGCCCCTTCTCCCTTCTAGCTTGCATTTCAGATTGAGTGAGCAATTTCATTGGGTAGCTGGCCTTGGGTTTTGGAGATTCACTTTTCTGACTGGTAACTGATGGACTGTGGGAAATTGTGTTGGGTGAATTAGAGTGGACAGATTGAAAGGTGGTTTGTGGTTTGGGTGAAAAGGATTTTGGTGTATAGTGGAATGAACTGGGACCTGAATGGTTTCCCAATGGAGAGGTTTTTGTCTTCCTTGTAGTAACTTCCCAATGAGATTCTTCAATCCTGGCTATGTTAACAGCTTGCATTAGTGTCTGTGGAAATTGAGTTTGAACCTTATACCTTATCTCCTCCTTTAACCCCCTTATGAAGTTCTTCACATAAAACCTTTCACTCAGGTTAGGTTCTTCAGCTTTCATTATTGCCCTTAATTCCTCAAACTTGTCCTGATAATCACTCAAACTTCCCACTTGCTGCAATTTGGAAAACTCTCCTTCCATGTTCTCATAAGCCTGGGGACCAAACCTTATAGCAACCTTGTGAACAAAATCATCCCAAGCTAACCCATCAATCTCCTCAGCAAAGTTCTGGTACCAAAACTCAGCACTGCCTTCGAAATGCATGGTGGCCAACTCCACCCTATCAACCAGTGGTAATGATCTATACTTGAAGAACTTGTGACATTTTCTAATCCAACCCCCATGATCAACCCCAGAAAATTTTGGGAATTCTAGTTTAAGGTGTTTTTTATATGCATCATTAACCCCCTTATCACTCCTCGCCTCATGCCCATATTTACTCCCAATTATTTCCACTTCAGTTTCATCCACATAAATGGGTTCTTGTTGTTGCTTATCACTATTGGAACCCCCAGTTGTTCTAGCAAAGGGAGGAGCCCCCAAAATAGAGTTGGAATTGTTGTTACCTTCTTGCGTTGTCATCCTTGGTTCTTCTACCCTGCTCCTGCTGGGTAACCCTTTCTGTTTGGCTGCTAGTATCCCACGCATCTCCTCCATGTTTCTGTTAACCAAAGAAATCTCCCCCTTCATTTCTTCTGTGTTGGATTGCAGAGCTCCTTCCAGTCCTGCGACCATTCCCGTAAGTCTCTCTTCTGTTTGCTTGAGGTTGTATTCCAAGGTTTGAAGACGTGTATCAACCATGATTTCTCGATTTAAGGGATCGAGAAAGCTCTGATACCAGTTTTGTTATGATTCAGCTGGGTTAACTCAATCAATTGAATTTGATTGAAGAATGAAGAAGAAAACAGAGGAACTGAGCTAGAACAGAGAGAGAATTAGAAGAGAAATAGAGATTTAGGGAGATAGAATTTGAGATAAGAGAGAGAAATTAGAGAGAGGAGGTGAGGAATTTGTTAATATCATTCATTATGATTTTCCAAGGAAGATGTTTCTCCTGAAATAGCAACGGCAAATCTCTTGCACGTGCTGTAACAACCTCAACAAAAAGACAAAGGAAAACGACACCGTTCCCTACAATAATAACTACCTTATCCTCCTAAACGACGTAGTATTACGGAAAGAAAGAAAGCGTACATAACTTAAATACGCTACTACATAAGACGTAATTAAACGGTGTTTATTTAATACTAAATGAAACGACGCCGCAGCTACTTGAAATTACCCGATCTTTTTCGCGCGCGGCGGGGGGCGCGGAAAAGGCGGTTGTCTTTCGCGGAGGGTTGTGTCTGAGACCTCGCTTCATGGGAAGGAAAAATGAGGAGTCGCCACGCGAATTTTGTATTTTGAGCCCAAAACGTTGAGAAATGGCTTTTGAAAAGGGTGTCGTTTTTATTGGTAGCAAAAACTTAGGAAAAAGTTTTGAAAATGGGGATTATTTTTATTGGTAGCAAAAATGAGTAAAAAGCTTTGAAAACGGGGATCATTTTTATTGGTAGCAAAAACGAGTAAAAAGCTTTGAGTACCAGAGATTGTTAGGTTCGGAGGTCACGTTACGTTTCGGGAAGAGTATATTGAGATCACCCGAAACGCCTCGCATGACGAGTCTTTCTACCTTTCTCGAAAACGTGCGTGTGTGTGTGTGTGATTTTGAAATGGGTGCCTGAAGGACAAGCTTAATCTTGGTTTGAATGTCAAACGTTGATTAGGTGACTTTTGAAAAGACGAGCGTTTGCGTGGCAAACGTCGGTTTTGAGATGGAAATGAGCGTTTGCGTGGCAAACGTCGATTTTGAACCGGGCGAGTCATTGTTAACGATTTTTACGGGAAAAATGCGTATTAAATGATTTTACATGTCAAATGGCGGCTTTTAGTTTGAAAGATGAGCGTTTGTGGGCCAAACGTCATTTCGCGCTTTTTGAAAGAGAGTTCGAAGGACGAACTCCGGTTTTTGAACCGGGCATTACATTGTTAACGATTTTACGGGAAAATGCGTTTTAAATGACATGCGATCAACGAATCGGGTTGCGACTCGGACTTTGAAAAGTAAATACTATCAACGATCCAAACGGGTCGGACTTGTAAATGACAGTATTTAAAGCAGTGTCAACGGAATCAAACGATCCGGAATCGTAAATGACGATCAACGAGGCCAATCGGCTCGGAATTGTAAATGACGATCAACGAGGCCAAACAGCTCGGAATTGTAAATGACGATCGACGAGGCCAAACGGCTCGGAATTGTAAATGACGATTGACGAGGCCAAACGGCTCGGAATTGTAAATGACAATCGACGGATCGATCGATCCGGACTTGTAAATGACAGAAAAAGTAAACGGAACGGGGTCGGAACGCCGTTTTAACCCGTGATTACTTCTCTTACGGGAAGAGAAGAGGATCGAGGGGCTAAAACGTATCGAACCCCGTTAGACGGAGGCGTCTACATTTCAGTAACGGCGTTCGAAACGGTTATAGCGACTGGCGCGTAAACCGAGACGAAACGAGAGATTTAGAGAGAGGGAGTTATACCTATGGCTAGGGTCGACTCCTTTGGCTCGGAAGATGTGTACGGGACACGAAAAGTGGTTCGAAAGGTTGTTTCGAAGTTGTAAGGGGCGTATTTGATCGAAATACGAAGGTTTCACGCGAATCGAGACGAAACGGGAGCTCGGAAGGGGTGAAAACTTGCTTGGGCCGTGAGGTAGTGAAATTTTGGAGTGAAAATGGACCTCTTTTGCCTTTGACAGCAACTTCTATTTATAGGGTGAAAATTGCAGTAGGAGTCCGGACGGACTTGGACTGAATCCAGGGGATTTTTGGGTATTTTGGAAATCTGGGGGACTTGCTGGCAATTTCAGGAAAAGTGCACAGGGAGTCCGGCCGGACTAGGCTTGCAAACCAGGGGTATTTTGGTCTTTTGGCCTTGATTTGTGATTGAAGGGTGACTAGATGGAGGTGGCATGGCTGCCACGTGCCCTGTGAGTCACCAGCTGAGGTGGAAGTTTGTTCCCCGGTCCCGGTTTTGTCCGTTTTTTAAATAACAGTCCGGAAAATGTCCGAAACGCCCCCGAAAAGTGCCGGAAAGTGCGTTTTTCTGGGAAAGCCGTGCTTTTAACGTGTGATGACACGTGTTAAGTAGGCTTCGACGTTGGGATGCACGGGGCAGTCCCGGGACGTCTCGAGGGTTGATAACGGGGAGTTAACGAGTTCCGGTTAACCTGGAGCGGGCCAGTTAACGGATTTCGGTTAACTTTCTGACGGATTTGACGATCCGGATTTGGGTACTTACAGTTAGCCCCTCAGCGACGTCTCCTCCGAAGGAGGTGGGGTCGTTGAAAAAGATAAGGATCCAAATCGGGATGCCTTACTTGAAAGACACTGGCGGTGTTGGTGGACCGCTTAGCGAAAAGGATTCCTACGTATCCCGGCGAGAATCAAGCCGATCGTAGTTCGAAAGAAGCAAGGGCGCGCGTGGGGAACTTGACCTGGCGAGACTGATAGGAGGCGTCTAAACACGAATGAGACCATTCGCAAGGTAGCACAGTGCACGAATGGAGACTATTGGGAGGCGTCGAACACGAGATTCCTGAAACCTTCGAGGCGTGTGGCGCCTCAAGCGGAGTTCTTGTACATACGAGGCGTGTGGCGCCTCAAACCGGAGTTAGTGATGCCGACGAGGCGTGTGGCGCCTCAAAGCCGCAGGATTCTTGTCTTGGACGAGGCGTGTGGCGCCTCAAACCGGAATTCTTTGCCGCGAGGCGTGTGGCGCCTCAAACCGGAGCTGCGAGGATGCGTTCATCTGTGACGGAGGCGTTCGTGCCTTAGGTACCGGCTTATTGCTTTGCTTGCCCGATCTTATCCTGCTGGGGATAGGGCGGCAATGATGAGAACGGTTGTGTTAAACTGGCGTTATTAACAACACGGAGGGATCGATGATTCTTCCTTAGAATCCTGCTGGGGATGAGCATTCGGGCTTACCTTGATGGCCGAAGAGGGATTGTTGTGCGGGCTTACCTTGATGGCCGCTGAGGTGGGACGATCGGGCTTACGACTGGCGACCGGGGAGATGAATGTTCACTTGCTGAAGTGAAAAGATGTTCGGGCTTACGAGGACGGCCGAAGAGGGATTGTTGCAAGACGTTCGTGTCTTGGGGTTCGGGCTTATTGCTGTTGCCGGAGAGGAATTGACTGTTTGAGATCGGACCGTGAAAGGTCACGATAGAGGACTTGAGATCGGACCGTAAAAGGTCGCGATTGAGAACTTGAGATCGGACCGTGAAAGGTCGCGATAAAGGATTTGAGATCGGACCGTGAAAGGTCACGATAGAGGACTTGAGATCGGACCGTAAAAGGTCGCGATTGAGAACTTGAGATCGGACCGTAAAAGGTCGCGATAGAATTTGAGATCGGACCATGAAAGGTCGCGATTGAGAACTTGAGATCGGACCGTGAAAGGTCGCGATAAAGGATTTGAAATCGGACCGTGAAAGGTCGCGATTGAGAACTTGAGATCGGACCGTGAAAGGTCACGATAGAGGACTTGAGATCGGACCGTGAAAGGTCACGATAGAGAACTTGAGATCGGACCGTAAAAGGTCGCGATTGAGAACTTGAGATCTGACCGTAAAAGGTCGCGATAAAGGACTTGAAACCGGACCATGAAAGGTCGCGATTGGAACTTGAGATCGGACCGTGAAAGGTCACGATTGGATTTGAAATCGGACCGTGAAAGGTCACGATTGGAAACTTGAGATCGGACCGTAAAAGGTCGCGATTGAGAATTTGAAATCGGACCGTGAAAGGTCGCGATTGAGAACTTGAGATCGGACCGTGAAAGGTCACGATAGAGGATTTGAAATCGGACCGTGAAAGGTCACGATTGGAAACTTGAGATCGGACCGTGAAAGGTCACGATAGAGGATTTGAAATCGGACCGTGAAAGGTCGCGATTGGAACTTGAGATCGGACCGTGAAAGGTCACGATAGAGGACTTGAGATCGGACCGTAAAAGGTCGCGATAGAGGACTTGAGATCGGACCGTAAAAGGTCGCGATAGAGGACTTGAGATCGGACTGTAAAAGGTCGCGATTGAGAACTTGAGATCGGACCGTAAAAGGTCGCGATAAAGGATTTGAGATCGGACCGTGAAAGGTCACGATAGAGGACTTGAGATCGGACCGTAAAAGGTCGCGATATAATTTGAGATCGGACAGTGAAAGGTCGCGATTGAGAACTTGAGATCGGACCGTGAAAGGTCGCGATAGAATTTGAGATCGGACCGTAAAAGGTCGCGATTGAGAGATTGAGATCGGACCGTGAAAGGTCACGATTGGAAACTTGAGATCGGACCGTGAAAGGTCACGATAAAGGAATTGAAATCGGACCGTGAAAGGTCGCGATTGAGAACTTGAGATCGGACCGTGAAAGGTCACGATAGAGGACTTGAGATCGGACCGTGAAAGGTCGCGGTGGAACTTGAGATCGGACCGTGAAAGGTCACGATAGAGGATTTGAAATCAGACCGTGAAAGGTCGCGATTGGAACTTGAGATCGGACCGTGAAAGGTCACGATAGAGAACTTGAGATCGGACCGCAAAAGGTCGCGATAAAGGATTTGAGATCGGACCGTGAAAGGTCACGATAGAGGACTTGAGATCGGACCG
Organism: Adenophora triphylla var. japonica; assembly: GCA_022495995.1. Classification (NCBI taxonomy): domain Eukaryota; kingdom Viridiplantae; phylum Streptophyta; class Magnoliopsida; order Asterales; family Campanulaceae; genus Adenophora; species Adenophora triphylla. The sequence continues at coordinate 67,660 of JAFEMH010005762.1, forward strand.
TAAAAGGTCGCGATTGAGAACTTGAGATCGGACCGTGAAAGGTCACGATTGAGAACTTGAGATCGGACCGTAAAAGGTCGCGATAGAGGACTTGAGATCGGACCGTGAAAGGTCACGATTGAAACTCGAGATCGGACCGTAAAAGGTCGCGATTGAGAACTTGAGATCGGACCGTGAAAGGTCACGATAGAGGACTTGAGATCGGACCATGAAAGGTCACGATTGAGAACTTGAGATCGGACCGTGAAAGGTCGCGATAGAATTTGAGATCGGACCGTAAAAGGTCGCGATAAAGGACTTGAAACCGGACCGTGAAAGGTCGCGATTGAAACTTGAGATCGGACCGTGAAAGGTCACGATTGGATTTGAAATCGGACCGTGAAAGGTCACGATTGGAAACTTGAGATCAGACCGTAAAAGGTCGCGATTGAGAACTTGAGATCGGACCGTGAAAGGTCACGATTGGAACTTGAGATCGGACCGTGAAAGGTCACGATTAAGGATTTGAAATCGGACCGTGAAAGGTCGCGATTGGAAACTTGGAGATGATGGTGAAAACCATTAGGAATTTTAACGTCTGGAGACGAGCGTTAGTGAAAACTAACTGGGAATTTATCCTCGGGGGATGGGGTTGTTAGAAATGTCTAACTGGGGAATTTTATACTTTTGGGGGGCCCAAAAGAGGTAAAATTGGAATTGCATAAAACTGAGGGACCAAAATGGAAGGAATCTTTTCCTGGTGCAGTAAGAGTCCGGCCGGACTTTTACTGAAATTGAAAATGCCCTTATCAGTGCCGAGGCAGGAGAAAGAAAAGCCATTTTCTTTCATAAATTCCGGCGAGAAGGAGAGAGAGGAGGGAGAAAAATCCAACCCAAATTGCAAGGTTTGCTCGAATTTGTGAAGGAAATTCGCTATGGAAGGTGAAGGAGGACCAATGGCTCGTCATGGAAGGACCGATGACGAAAGAACACGGTTGGTTCGGACCATTCGAACCACTACTCATCCATTGAATCCGGCGGAGTTTTACCCGGCTAGGGATCGACACAACTCCAAGGGAGGGATCGAGAGACAAGTAAGCTTCCTACAAATTCCGTTAATTTTAAGAATGTGCATTCTTTAAATGTTAGAAATTTGTTAGGAATGAACTTAGGGATTTTGGTGCCCGAATTGGGGCTTTTGACTTTGCCATGAATCGTTGTCGAAATTGACTAGGATGTAGTTCAATTGACACTATGGGTGGATGACATAAAAATTTTGGTTGCAAAATTCCATTTCTAGATGCATTTTCCAAAATTAAAGTAGCTTTAATTCGGGACGGAGCGAAATTTTTGAAAAGTTCGAAAGGGTTTGAAAGTTCCGGATTCGACGGAGTTTTCGAAATGTTTTGAAAGTTCCGGATTCGACGGAGTTTTCGAAAGATTTTGAAAGTTCCGAATTTGACGGAATTTTCGAAATGCTTTGAAAGTTCCGGATTCGACGGAGTTTTCGAAATGCTTTGAAAGTTCCGGATTCGACGGAGTTTTCGAAATGAGAGAGATATGAAATGAATGAGAACCGTATCTGCATTGCATCCTTTTGACATGCGTTCGTGCATTCGTTGATGTTGCTTCTGTGCTTGACGTATCTTTGTCTTGTTCGCCTGCAGGGGACAGGGGAGGTTGATACTCACAACCAAAAGAGCCGGGGTGCCTTTGAGGCGGTGAGAGCGTTGTGGGATCTTATCCCGGACGTAGCTCGAGAGGGAGAGAGGAGTCCGATGCAGCTGGTGCTTGACTCCGGGCTGGCTGGGTTCATCAGTGCTGTAGCTGCCGCAGCTGATATGCCGAGAGGCAGGTCCATGTATGTCGCTTTGAGCGAGTACTGGTGGGATACGACCCACACTTTCCATTTCAGATGGGGGGAGGCGACGGTGACTCCCACGGATTTTGCCGCTATCACTGGGTTGCCGACTTATGGCAACACGCTGGTGTGGGTTGACGGTTACACCCCGGAGCAGTTGTCTGATCTGCTGGGTTTTGATATCACTGATGCCAGGGGCTTAGGCATTAGATACAGGCCGATGGAGCATCATCTGGAGGACGGTGTCGCCGCTTACTTGGCTGGGTCTTTGAGGATGACCGCGGAGCGCCTGGCTCGAGGGTTCCTTTGGTTTGCTTTGTCGGCGACTTTGTTCCCGACTTCTGATACATCATGTCACTTCCCTTTGCTCGGGTCGCTGACCAATCTGGATGCCGTGAGGGGCTTTGCGTGGGAGGAGGCTGGACTGGCCAAGCTCTATCATTCCCTGGACAGGTTCTCGCGGGGAGAGGAGCACTCCTTTAGCTGCTTCACGCCTGTCTTGGACGTAAGTTTACGTACTTTTTCTCTTCCTTGCCTCTTTTATGTACTCGTATGTATCTGCTTTGTAGCTGACATATCTTTCCATTGACTTGGCAGGTCTGGTGCTATGAGGTGTTCAGTCCGCAGGATTGGGACATCAAGGAGCCGTACCGACCTCTGTTCCCTGCCATGCTGGTTTGGCAGAAGAAGGCGAAGAGGGCAGTCTCATCGAGAGTTGGCACTCGAGTGTCATATGAGGAGGTGTCTCGGGCGCTGAACCGGGAGTTCTCCGAGGGGATTCGATTGACCTGGTGGAGTAGGTTTGATCATGTCGCGGTGCAGATCTCTAGCGAGGTGACGCGGCAGAGGAAGCTCCTGGTGGGACTTCATAGCGATGCTATGTATCTGGGGGAGAGGGTTACTCGTCAGCACAGGCCGGGGGCCATTCCGTTGGTGCCGGTGGATCCTCCTATGTACATGCAGCATCCTCGGGAGATGCCGGCGGAGGAGCTGGAGGTGTATCTGCAGGGCGTATATACTATACCGAGTATATCATAGCGGGGGCCGCCTATGATACCTTTCTGAGGATGAGGCTGAGGAGCCCGCAGGTGCAGCACAGGGAGGGAGAGTTCCCTGGAGGTCCTAGAGATCTCCCGCTCCCACGCGCTAGGCTGGCGTACGAGGGGTTGGACGGTTCACGCAGGCGGCTGGTGATCCCGATCCCGGATGAGCCAAGGTCACGGTATAGGGTTGACCCTAATAATTCGGTGAGCATTTCTTTTGATTTTCTGCATTCGATAGTAGCATTCTGCAAATGTTGCATCTGTACTTTCTGCTTGCTTTCTGATGACCATCCTGGTTTGCAGGTGTCTGGCCGTACGTACAACGATGCCGTGCGACAGTTGGACGGGTGGGCCGCCTACGCTAGGAGACTTGTGGACTTCATGCGGTGCAATTCCCGGAGGAGCGTAGACGTCCGTGAGCGTGGGCCGTCTAGGCCGAGAGGTTCGCCGGCTCCCACAGCTGGTGGGGAGGACTTCACACAGGGATTTGGCCAGTTCGCAGGCGGAACGGCTGGGTTTGGAGCACCTTCCTCTTCACACTCGGGGCGCGAGAGGGGGGAGTCCTCGAGTTCGCATACGCCGAGGAGGCCTTTTGCATATTCCCGGCTGGAGGAATTTGGCGAGTTTCTGTTTGCGACGGATCCGGCAGCGGCGGAGCAGTGCGTCGAGCGCTCGGATGACGAGCAGGACTCGGAGTAGTCCTTTTTACTGCTTTCTTTTCCCTTCTTTTTTTTTTATCGTCTGGAACGATTTGATTTGTACTGTATTTGTAAAAAAGGCGCCCGTGGGGCGGAACCTGTACTTCGCATATTTATTCTATGATCACCTTCTGTTATTTTCGGCAAATAAGCAAATAGGTTAATCAATGAGAAATGCATTAAAAATTGAACGGGTCAAAAATTAAGCATGCATGCGCTGATTTTTAATTATTTGCACTCTTGCACGAGCCCGGGGCGGAAGGGATATTGACATTGGTTAAATGAAATCAGGGGCAGGCACGCAGATTTCATAGGAGTGAACAGGGCATTGTTTGGAAATGTTTCCAATTTAGGGGCAGCTGGCTGCAGAGTTGACCAAGTCAACTGCAGAGGGAGTCCGGCCGGACTAGAACTGAATTTCCAGATTCCTTAAATTGCAGTTTCAGCTTTGCAATTGGTAAGAAAAAACTGCGCATTGCTTTGTTCATCTGGCTGAATTCCTTTCAGACTTTCAAGGTTTCCTTCACTTTCTGACATGGCTCCCTTTCCCAAGTTACCGTCTCGGATGCAAGAGCGGTATTTGGACAACTTTCAGTCGTGGGTACGGAACCACACGAGGCAGAACAAAGGGTTTTTCGAAGGCTGTTATGGGATTAAATCTGTTTGGGCTTTGAAGGAGCTCATGCCAGATTGGGATCTTTTGAGAGCCGCGTCTCGGTTGCCTGGGACGTACGGAGGAATGTGTACGGCTTTTCGTACAACGAGATCACTCCTACGTTTGAAGATTTCCGGGCCATTCAGGAGGACCTGAAACGGAACAGCCTAGTTCTTACGTATCTTTGGTGGCATGGCCACTGTTGAGAAGCTAGTGTCTTTGCTTGGTATCTCATTTGGAGAAGCATACGGGATCTTTGTCTGAGGATGCGGTACGTTGACTTTTCGGGGCGCCCAGAAAGATTTGCCGGAGGCGAGGTAGCGTCTTTTCGTGGGACAGCGTTTGCTCTGTGCGCGATCGCTACTCTGTTCACGTTCACGTCTTTGGGGGTGTGCCATCACGGTGTCTTGGAACTGGTGAGCGTCTTGAGAGCAGAGGAGACATCGTGCCGTTGGTCTTAGGCGAGACATTCACGGGCATAGGTCGGATGGAGACCGGTAGCCGATACATGTGGGGAGGAGTCCCGCTATTCTTACCATGTGGTTGAGGAGAGGCTGCAAATGATGCACGAGGTGACAATGTCTTGTGACGCTTGGTCCTTCTCTCGACGTCCTCCTGGTGATAGGGGTAATCAGCCGAGCTGGAGCTCTAGATGGCCAGACTTTGCACGCATCACTTGCGATGGTGGGTTCCCCATTGGAAGTTACAGACTTGTCGGACCACTCAGAGGGTCTGTTGGTTGTCGAGTGCATTTGTCTCGGACGTCTTTCTACATTCCATCGTTGGTTGCGGCGTGCAAGTGGAGCAGTGCCACTGACGGATTTGAGTTATCCTGCTACCTTTGAGGTGGTATCTCTGCGGATGGAAGATCCTTCGACGCTATTGTTGCTCACACGCTGGTGGCAATACACGTCATTCCACACGGGGTTCTCCTTCAGGAGAGGGGGCACGTGCATCGGCCTTGATATCCGGAACCGGTATGAAGAGTGTATGGGGAGACACAGATGGCCATCTTGTGGAGACGGAGTGAGTTTGTTGAGTGCGATCACACAGACAGCTCGACCTTGAGGAGGACTGAAGCGAGGGCTAACCACAGGAATCGTGCGCGATGCCATGGCTGATTATGTGAACAGTGCTGATCGGGCGGCCAATCAAAGCACTGTTATAATGGCTCGAAGCGAGGCAGCTCGAAATAGAGCTAGGGAAGGGGCTGCATTGATAGCCACAGGTTTGACAGAGGCGTCGGGAAGGGTCCCTGAGCCAGGTAGAAGGACTACCGGAATATTTCCCGTGAAGGTGAAGAACACTCGCCGGGGAAAAGGGAAGGGGAAGAAGGATGAAGGACCAAGTACGGGAAACTAGGTTGACCTTGCTGTCCAGAGTATCCACCCATTGTCATTGCAGACACATTAACTGATTAATGCTTTATTTTAGTTTTGCTAGCGTGTAGCGAGTCAAGAGTTGACCGTGCTTGAACTCATCAAAGATTGTTTTAACCGTAATGAATTTGTAGGTTAAGTGAAAAGAGTTTTTCGAAACACAAGCAATTGATGCTTATTGTATTTATTTTTTTTAGACCGAACCAATGATGGTTGCCTACGTTCCCCTTTTACAATTGGACTAAGGGGCTCAGGTCACCGTAGTTCGACACTTTTAGGTGAAATTGAGAAAACGAAGACAAAAGGAGTGCGACCCTGTTTTTTACCTGGATCATTAGCGGGAATGTATCCAGTTGGGTATTACTCTTTTAGCACTCTTAATTTACTGAGGGGGACGGTGTATGGGGAAGGAGAGTTGACTCGTGCTCTTCCTCAAACGAAGTACCTGCGGAGCTTGCTTCCGTTCACGGGGTTCGAGAAAGGGTTTCCGTCCAAATCTGCTAGCTTCATGGCTCCTCCGGAGAAGATTCTTTGTACCACGAACGGCCCTATCCAAGTAGGCTCCCACTTTCTGAGGGGATTGGTCTGCGTGGGAGGCTTCTCCTTTAGCACCAAGTCGCCTTCTTTGATGTCTCGGATCTTGACTTTCTTGTCGAATGCTCGGGCCATTCTGCTCTGGTAGGCTCGAGTGTGTTCCATGGCTTTCAAACTGCGCTTGTCGAGTAGAGCAAGTTCGTCGTGACGGCTCTGTAGCCATTCGACTTCATTGATCTCGTTTTCCAAGAGGACTCGGAGGGATGGAATTTCCAATTCCACGGGTAACATCGCTTCCATTCCGTAGGTAAGCGCGAACGGAGTCTCCCTTGTGGCAGTTCTGACTGATGTTCGGTATCCCCAGAGGGCTAGATGTAGCTTTTCGGGCCAGTCCCGACCTCTGGTGGTCATCTTTCTGATTATCATGGCGAGAGTCTTGTTGGCTGCCTCTACTGCACCATTGGTTTGTGGTCTGTAAGGAGACGACTTGTGACGCGTGACTCTGAATTCGGTCAGTAGTTGGTCACAAAATCCTTCGAAGTGGGTCCCATTATCGGAGATGATCTCGTTGGGCACTCCGTATCGGCACATGATGTTCTCTCGGATGAACGCAGCCACCTTCTTAGAATTCAGTACCTTGTATGATATGGCTTCTACCCATTTGGTGAAGTAGTCGACTGCGACTAGAATGAACTCGTGACCATTGCTCCCAGGTGGAGTGATCTTGCCGATGACGTCGATTCCCCATGTGGCGAAAGGCCATGGCGCAGTCATGCAATAGAGTTCATGAGGAGGGATGTGGTTGAGATTGGAGAACCGTTGACATTTGTCGCTGCTTCGGACGAACTGGATGCAGTCTGTTTCCATTGATATCCAATAGTATCCCATACGGAGAATGATCTGTGTCAAAGCTCGGGCGTTCATGTGCGGATCGCAGGTTCCGTTGTGAACTTCGTTCATTAGCTCGCTGGCTTTTTCCTTGTTTACACACCGAAGGAGTGGTCCTTGGTGGCGCTTCTTGTACAACATACCCCCCAGAATAACGAAATGGGATGCCAGGCGTTTTAATGCCATCATGTTTTTGGCTTTGATCCCTTCTTTGTATTTTCCATCCTCATTGGTGAAGAAAGCTTCTCCGTTTTGGAGGTACTGGTAAATTTGAGTGTACCAGGGTTCGTCGATCGTTTCTTTTTCTTTTTCGATCTCACAGCAATAGGCGGGTGTTTCCCGTCTGCCTATTCTGAGGGGTTTTACTGCTTTCCCATCGGGAATTTCGACAAGAGAGGCGAGGGTTTCCAGGGCGTCTGCGAAGCGGTTCCTGTCTCTTGGCAAATAGTGGAAAGAGATGTCCTTGGACTGAGCGATGAGCTCATCCATGTATGAGTGGTACTTTTGAAGGCCAGAATATACCGTCTTCCATTTGTTGGACACTTGATTGATGATCAATGCTGAGTCTCCGTATACATCCAATTCTGAGATGTTGCGCTCGAGGGCGGCTTCCAGACCTGCGGCACAGGCTTCGTATTCTGCTGCGTTGTTGGTCGCCTCAAAATTCAACTTGATGGCTATAGGAGTATGCTCGTCCTTGGGATCGACAAGGAGCATTCCAATGCCATTCCCCTTTTTGTTGGCTGCCCCATCGAAGAAGAGTTGCCAGCTGTAAGTACCCAAATCTGGCTCATGCCTTCCGGTTAATTTTCCCGACAATTTCGGTAAGTTTTCCGGTAATTCCCCAGACCTTCCCAGCGTTTCGGAAACATTCCGGAACTGTTTTTTATTAAATAAGGGCTGAAGAGGATCCTTCCTAATTAAGAAACACGTTTTTCTTAATTAGGAAGGAGGGTTCTAGAATTTGTCACCTTGCATGGTTCTAGAATGCTGAGTCATTCAGGATAAGCCCGCACGGCTGCATTAGCTCGCTGCTCTTAGCCGCACGGCTTCATTCACCTTATCCAGGTTACCTATAAATAGAGGCCTCCTCTACCCATTTCAACACACACAATAGAGGCACAAAATACACAATACACTTATAAACACTCCCAAGACGTGAAGAATATTGGTGCAAGCTCAAGAAGGTGAAGAAGGAAGGCCAAGAAGCTACCTCCCTCCTCCTTGAAGACCCAAGACCAACCTCTCCTCCTAGCTCCGTTCGAAGAAGCAAAGGAAGCAATTGGTAACCTCGCACACCCTAACCTTGCTTTTAATTGATATACTTGCTCATTGCATTCATATATCTTGCTTGGGACTTGGCATTTATTCATAAAGATCACATCTTTATCACCCCCTTTCCCTTTTGCATGCATTAAGACCTCATTTGTCATAAAAATGTAGTCTTTTTCATAAAGGTGCATCCTTTGCACCTAAAACCCCCATTTTCAAATAAAAATGTCATTTTTATGCATCATTTGCACATAAAAATCCAATCTTTTCAATAAAAATGCATCCTTTGCATTCAAAAACCTTTTCCAATGCATCATTTGCATAAAAATCCTATCTTTACGCATCACTTGCATAAAGATCATTTCTTTCAATCAAAAAGCATCATTTGCTAAAACCAAAAATGTCATCTTTTCATTAAAGAGTCATTTTTCATCATGCATTTCCCCTTTCCCCCAACCTTGGAACGGACCGGTGTAAAAGATCCTATCTTTACATCGTTCCTTCCATTAAAGGTTCACGATTTCTTTGGAAAGGGATAACCTTGAACCCTATATCTCCGGTTATCGCTTAAGAAAGAGTATGAAGCCTCTATACGAGCTCGACCGTCTTAAAGCGTAGGATTGATGGGCTAAGGACCCTCCTTTTCTAAAGAACCTCATCTTTGACCAAAAGAGAGTCACTCTCTCGATCACGCAAGTCCCGAGGGTCCCGAGGTTAAAATGCGATGATCACAAGTCATAAGATGAGGACGGGATCATAATCCCAAATACATAAAATTCCAAGGAATCCCGAGCGACAACCAACAAATGGTTTGTACGTCCGGAAGACAACTTGGGACATTTCCCCCCCCCTTTTTCTCAAACACATGCACACAAGAAAGCACGCAAGCAAGCACGATTACTGAAATCTTGGGAGACTTGCTCCGGCAAGGCACTTTGGGTGAACGCCAAACGTTCTTCCCGAGGGGTAACTTAACCTCCGAACCCAAGTAAAAACCTTTTTTTCAAAGTTTTGAGGTAATCAAAATGGCGTGGCGACTCCGTTTTTCAAATAACTCGGATGTCTTCAAACTCGCGTGAATCCACAAAATTTGGGCACCACACCCACAGTTTGGCGACTCCGCTGGGGAAATACCCAAAGGAGAAAAGCTTTTATTTTCAAAAAAAAAAAAAAATCGATACTCGGTATATAGGTGGAAACCACTCACCCTTCCTGTACACTCCCTGACGTGGGAGTTGGGATAACCGGTGGTTTAACAATCCACGTACCAGTATCCCTTTTCGAAAAAACAATTTTGAAAAAAATGAAAGAAAGCTTTTCCCTTTTGAGCGGGTTAGACTCCCATCGCCGATTTCATTAATCGTGCTTGCTTTCTTTACCATGCATTGCATCATTTGCATCTTGGAATCTGTGCATACTTTGAAACGGGAAACAACCCGAAAAATAGCAAAAGGAGTGGAACCTGGAAAATTGATCCATGCAGTCGTACGGCTCAATCCTCCTTGGATTCGACGGGCGACCTCGGTGGCAATTCCACCGGGAAAAATCATGGTTAATCTGGCAATCCTAGCAGCTTGGGGCTACTCGGCTCCATGGCGGCCAGGGCTCCCGAGAAAATTTACGTGCTTATGTGTTGCATTCTCCCCGTCCCGAAAATCATTCCTTTAAAACACATTTCTGAAAATCTCTGTTTTAACTCAAAAGGAACATTTTTAGGAGACCGCACACTACGCGCACCGATATATATCCTGTACACTTTGCACGCACGTCCTTCAAACCCGAAGGTGGTTCCAGTACGATCACGGACAGCCTTACGATGCTCCCGGGCGCGCACGGAATCATCCCAACCTCCCCGTGGCGGCCCGGTGTCGACCCAATGCACGGTTCGTGTCACACGTTTCAAAAAAAAAAAAAAACCGTGACTTTTGGTTGGTTTTTGGTCTAGTCCGTGTCATATAGCCCAGTTGCATACCCTCGTAAAGGTCAAGCCTTAGTTCATAACGGAAGAAGAACTCTGCCAAAATTCCGACAAGGAAAATTGGCGAGATCTCGACTCCGACATTGACTATTGACCTTGACCTGCACGGAATGCGTAAGAGTCAAGACCGAGTCTTTGCCAACAAGATCTTTCGCTCAAGTGAAGCTCTGCCAAAATTCCGACAAGGAAAATTGGCAAGATCTTGACCCAGCATTGACTTCGATTCTAACTCACGCCCGGCATATGCAACGAAGTTCAATGTGACACTATGTCATCCGGCTTTTGCCGCCCGACCCATGCCTATTATCTTCTCGGACATTACCGAAAGTCAAAACGTCATTCGCTCAAGCGAAATTCTGCCAAAATTCTATCAAGGCAGAAAGACGAGACTTTCCCGGTATTGCCTTGACTATAATCCGCATCGCTCGTGCGTTAAAAGTTCCTATGACCCGCTAGACCCGTTAGGAACGTTCTTTACTCTCGGTCGGTGGGATCCGCATGCCCTATAGGACCCTCACCCGGGGCTGTCCACCCTGGGAGGTCGAAATACAGGTGGAATACGAGGGGCTTATAGACGTAGTGACGGAACCCACTGATCCAAGATCTAGAGTAGTTGCGAAAAAAGAAGGGCAAACCCCCCTTTTCCAACCAAATAGGAATAAATAAAAGACATGATTTTAAGTAAACTTGAACAATTAATGTAATCATAATTGCATTTTCTTATCTCTGATATCTCTGATCGAGACCTCCTCGGTCCGATTTTCGATTTTCCATCTCGACCTTTCATGGTCAAATCTTAATCGGGACCTCCTCGGTCCGATTTCCTATTTTCCTATCCCGACCTTTCATGGTCAAATCCCTAATCGAGACCTCCTCGGTCCGATTTCCGATTTTCTATTCCGGCCTTTCATGGTCATATTCCTAATTGAGACCTCCTCGGTCCGATTTTCGATTTCCCATCTCGACCTTTCATGGTCAAATCCTTAATCGAGACCTCCTCGGTCCGATCTCCAAATTTCAATCTTGACCTTTCAAGGTCTCATATTTTCCGATCAATTAGGATTAGGAGAAAATGTGTTTTGAGTAAAAACTTAAGCAATAAGTGCATGTTACTTGAGCCTTTAGCCTAAACACTTACCTCCAAGTCTAAATCTTACCTACCTTACCTATCCCCGAGCCTAAACCTTGCCTGTCCCTTTCCCGCAGCGAGAAAGAAGTGGGCTAGAATACTGGGTCAGCGGCTTTTCAGAAAACCTTAGGTTCAGACAGTTCATCAGCTCGTGAGAGTCGAATGGCGATTTGACGGAAAACGGTGAGGGTGCGGGAAATCGGATGTTTAGGAAGGAAGAGTTAGTCCACGGCTCGTAGTGGTCGAAGATGAGACTCCGTAAGTAGCCATCTCGGCTCCCCAGCCTATAACCAATACCTTCCTCCATCCACATATGATCCCTTGCCAAGGACCACGTCTCCTCAGTCCTTTCCAACATCCCGGCTCATCGGGGCCCCATTGCCCTCGGCTCCTCGTAACGGATTGGGCTTCACCCCACTGTCTCTCATTTTCAGCAATACACTGCCGGTTTATGCTCCAACCTCACATAATCGGTTTGAGATATGTGGCTATGTTCTAAGCCCCTATACTCGCCTGAATGCGATCATGAGTTGCCAAAGGATGATCCGAGTTTTCAGTTGTCACCTACCGGACTTAATGAATTCAGCCGTCAGTTTGCTACTACAAGTCCTGTTGCCAGTTCCGGTAACCCGAGAGTCCCCGTTGACCCCCATGTGGTAATATTGATGGAACAAGTGAAACAAATGCAAGAGAAGTTTGACTTCATGATGAGTATCAATACTCCCTTGACCCCAGACGTCGAACCAAGCAAGGAAATGACTCCACCAAGCATAACCCAATGCCACCGACTAAACAAAGAACCGTACCCATGTCAGCACCAGTTCCTCACAAAGGAAAGAATGTCGTAGCTTCCTTCAGCCAAATCCAACAGTGGAACCAATTGGACGATGGGAATCCGAGTTTTGAGAACAACAAGGTCTCCCAAAAACCTCGCTCCTTTCACTTTGACGATGCATAGATGCCTTTAAGCAAGATTCTGGAAGAGCTAATGAAAGAAAAACTCATAAAGCCACTGGAAAATTGGAAGCCCAGGAACCCCAGTGTTCGGTTGGATGAGTCCAAGTATTGTCTTTTCCATCAATACCATGGGCACAACACTGACAATTGCACCTCTTTGAAGTATGAGATCCAGAAGTTGATAGAAGATGGGAAGTTTGAGAACCTCCATGGGCCAAAAACAGAAAGTTACGGTAAGAGGTCAGTTCAAGAATAGCAAGGTCGAAACGTCGGCTGATGATTTTGGGATGCCTATGAGCAAAGTTTTCGATGATTTGGTGAAACGAAGCCTTCTCACACCTCTCGAGAATTATAAGCCAAGAAATCCAAGTAGAGTTGACGGGACCAAGTTACGTGAGTACCACAAGCATTATGGTCATGCGAGACAAGTGTGTGGATCTGAAGAAGGAAATTCAGTGGCTGATCTACGAAGGAAAGCTCAAGTTACCTGGCAGTCCAACCCGCGAAGAGTAGCTAGACTAGGGTCTACCTATCCTTAAGTATAAAAAAAGAAAAAAAAAGAAAAAAGAAAATAGTCTCTCAGTCAACTTTCGTAGGTCCTAGTATTTTTTCCTTTCAATCAAGTCCTCCACGGACATTGTATTTAATCTTCAATTTTCTATAAAAGAGTCTTCTTCTTTTCTTGCTAGACTTAAGACATTATTTGCACACCTACATTACATTTAATGAAATGGTTTTATTTTATATGATCACTTGCATTGCTCAACAAATAATCTCTTGAAATAATTAACATTCTGATTAATCGGTGTGAGAAAGTCAACTAATGCCATCAAGCCATACACTTTCCTCACCCCACAAAAGGCCTTCATCAAAGCCATACACTTTCCCAAACCATGTCCTCCCCATCACCTTGACCAAGTCAACGACGACGGCAACATCAAGGGACAACAAGAGGTCACTCAGCTTCAAAAGATTGACCCCATGTCGACAACAACCTAGGAGCTTGGCTTAGACCTCAAGGGTATCAAGAAAGTTCAAGCAGGGGCTCGCCTTGGCCCTCAGGTGCTTCAGAAAATAAAAAAAAAGAAAAAAATCTTAGTGCTAAAAGAGTAATGCCCAGCTAGGCTGAAAATCCCAGAAAAGGGCAGTCTAGGCAAAAAACAGGGATGCACATATAAAAGAAAAAAAAAAGGAGAAAAAATCTTAGTGCTAAAAGAGTAATGCCCAGTTAGGCTGAAAATCCCAAAAAAGGGCAGTCTAGGCAAAAAACAGGGTTGCACATAAAAATAAAAGAAAATGAGGCCAAGGACCCAGCGTCACCAATCAAAAGCTTGACAGACAGGCGAGACCAAAGCTCAGAAAATGAAAGTTGTCAATAACAATGGGACGGTCGAAGCAAAACCAGAAGCATTTCATAAGCCCATAGGCACGTTCAAATCCTTTCTCCCCCAATGAAAGAAGAAGCAATCAGAAGCAGCCGTCCAAGAATGACTTGGTCAAGGAATCATCTCGAGGCCCACGCCTCATCATCTCATCCTAAGCCTTTTCACTAAAGGAACCACAAATCCCATTTCCCAAAGCCAAACACAGTCCGGCCAAGGCCGAACTACGGCGACCTGAGCTCCTCACAATGAGGGGAACGTAGGCAACCAGCAATGGTCCGGTCATAAGCACAGTCAAATCCCAGAAAATCCGGTCTCATCGGATAACCTCTCCCATAAGCACAGTCAAATCCCAGAAAATCCGGTCTCATCGGATAACCTCTCCCATAGACACAGTCAGATCCCAGAAAACCCGGTCTCATCAATGACCTCCCTATACACAAACATGTCTTTCACACCAGCCAACCTTGATCCGTGACACTGGTTGACTTTCTCCTCATGACTAATAAGAATGTCTTTCTTCATATCGAGATTAATGGTTGAATAACCCGAACATCAATAAAGGGTTTTAAGCAATCTTGTGATCATTGTAAATAAAACAAGTTTTCAGATGTCTTGACAAGTCTTCCTTTTCTACATCTTAGGAAAAATAGTGCTAAACACCTGATTTTACGTCGGCGGGGGCTTCCATACACTTTTATCAACCTTTCTACGCTTATACTCTCTCAAAAGAGTCAAACCCAAAGCGAGTTTTTGTGCCTACATCGAGTAAGGCCATCAAAATAACACAAAATTGGGATCCATTCCCACCTTTCGAAAAATATGCCCCTGCATGTATAAATTTCTAAGAATATCTTCTCTTCGTCCACATCTTCTTCCAAGGTTGATCGATTGACTAAAAAAAAAAAAAAAAAAGAAAAAGGATAGGTTTTCCCTCTTACGCTACAATTCGCATTAGGGTCGCTCGAAAACTTTGTCAAAGCATTCCTTTAAAGCTGGGGCTTCTTTAGCCATTTTTGGGGTTCACATCGGGTTCTTCACTAGGTCCCTAGATGGATTCGATTTTGGTCGAGATCAACCTCGGGATCACTTCGCGGTACCAATCATATTGGGATTTTCGCTAGGTCATCGGATTGGGGCTTCACTCAAGTCACTTCTTCAAAACCTAAGACTTCGCCTACTCGAGTTCATCCAATCGGGGCTTTGCCGATGAAAGGATCTTTTATGGGGCTTTGCGAAAGTATTTCCTCGGCCAGGGGCTCAGATAAGTCGCATCCATCCCTAGAAGAGAGGTTTGGTCACTTCGACATATGCTTTAGTCTTTGGTTGTAAAAGCCTATCCGCATCAGCTTCAAATGCCAGAATGTGAGAAAGGAAAATTCATCGAGACCCGAGTTTTAAACCCGGGCCTCAAATTTCAAGAGGGAATCCTAGTCCACGTTGACAACATCTCAGCAACAACAGCAGTTCAGTCCGCACCCAGGGGATACGACCCCACCTGCTTGAAACATGTCTTAAACAATTTCCAAACACATTCCATATGTACATCCAGACCCAGTCTCTACCATGTTTCCAAGAAAAATCACCCCTAGGCTCAAGTAACGTGCCAATTGCTAAGGATAACATTTTCTCCCAAAAGCGCCTTCGTTACTTCCGTTATAACAAGATAACGCCAGGCGACAGTTTCCTAATTGTCAAAAATCCAACTTTGGCTACCTCTATCACAGATTGAAAAGGATGCTCAAGTTTTCCGATTATAGCTGCCTCTATCTACTCGATAGTGACGTAAGCTTTAGCTTCCTCGTGTGACAAACCTCCGTTAATTGTCAAAACCTCAAGGATCCTAGACATCGTTCCTAAGCTGTCTAGATGAAGCTTGAACTACGATCAAGGCTTGATTCCTCCGGGATACGTAGGTAGCCTTTCATAAAAGGTCCGGCCATCCGACCACATTGGTCACCTTTTTCTTTCCCCATTCCTCAATGGTGCGTAAGCTTTTCATAAAAGTCCAACTATCGACCACATTGGTCACCCTCTTTTTATATTTGGCACATTCCTAATAGGATCGGCCATTTAACCTCCTAGGTCACCCCGTTTCCATCCTTATAGTAAGGGACCAATATCTCTTTGCTATTGCCCGAGGGGACCAGGTAGTGACCTCTTTGGTCACCCAATTCCAACTCGTGTCGGCAATTTCGGCCCAATTCCAAAGGCTATGAAAAGTACGCTCAGACTATGTATGTCACGCGACAAACTCCGGCATGGCATACTAGGTCGCGCGACATACTAAGCCCATGTGGTCAGGTTTTTACAATTTTTGCCCTGAAGGCTCAATTTTACAATTTTGTCCCCGTAGGCCTGTTTTACCCTTTATGCCCTGGCATTTCCAATCATATCAATCAAATTTTTCCCTCCAGTGCCCCCGAGGCTTATTTTACAAATTTATCCCCTGTGGATCATTTTATTTGCTTTTGGCATTTTTAATTCACTTCTTTTACAAAATTATCGAGTACATCCCACTTTCTTTACAAAAATCATTGAGTCCTTCTTACTTCTTTACAAAATGCATTCTTTCTCGCGATCTCCGTCATTTCAAGGTGGAAGAATGACATTTCGCTCTCTCTTTCGATCTCCGTTATTCCAAGGTGGAAGAATAACATTTCGATCTCTCTCGCGATCTCCGTCATTCCAAGGTGGAAGAATGACATTTCGCTCTCTCTTTCGATCTCCGTTATTCCAAGGTGGAAGAATGACATTTCGATCTCTCTCGCGATCTCCGTCATTCCAAGGTGGAAGAATGACATTTCGCTCTCTCTTTCGATCTCCGTCATTCCAAGGTGGAAGAATGACATTTCGATCTCTCTCGCGATCTCCGTCATTCCAAGGTGGAAGAATGACATTTCGCTCTCTCTTTCGATCTCCGTCATTCCAAGGTGGAAGAATGACATTTCGATCTCTCTCGCGATCTCCGTCATTCCAAGGTGGAAGAATGACATTTCGCTCTCTCTCCTTCGATCTCCGTTATTCCAAGGTGGAAGAATAACATTTCGATCTCTCTCGCGATCTCCGTCATTCCAAGGTGGAAGAATGACATTTCGCTCTCTCTCCTTCGATCTCCGTTATTCCAAGGTGGAAGAATAACATTTCGATCTCTCTCGCGATCTCCGTCATTCCAAGGTGGAAGAATGACATTTCGCTCTCTCTCCTTCGATCTCCGTTATTCCAAGGTGGAAGAATAACATTTCGATCTCTCTCGCGATCTCCGTCATTCCAAGGTGGAAGAATGACATTTCGCTCTCTCTTTCGATCTCCGTCATTCCAAGGTGGAAGAATGACATTTCGATCTCTCTCGCGATCTCCGTCATTCCAAGGTGGAAGAATGACATTTCGCTCTCTCTTTCGATCTCCGTCATTCCAAGGTGGAAGAATGACATTTCGATCTCTCTCGCGATCTCCGTCATTCCAAGGTGGAAGAATGACATTTCGCTCTCTCTTTCGATCTCCGTTATTCCAAGGTGGAAGAATAACATTTCGATCTCTCTCGCGATCTCCGTCATTCCAAGGTGGAAGAATGACATTTCGCTCTATCTTTCGATCTCCGTTATTCCAAGGTGGAAGAATAACATTTCGATCTCTCTCGCGATCTCCGTCATTCCAAGGTGGAAGAATGACATTTCGCTCTCTCTCTCCTTCGATCTCCGTTATTCCAAGGTGGAAGAATAACATTTCGATCTCTCTCGCGGTCTCCGTCATTCCAAGGTGGAAGAATGACATTTCGCTCTCTCTTTCGATCTCCGTCATTCCAAGGTGGAAGAATGACATTTCGATCTCTCTCGCGATCTCCGTCATTCCAAGGTGGAAGAATGACATTTCGCTCTATCTTTCGATCTCCGTTATTCCAAGGTGGAAGAATAACATTTCGATCTCTCTCGCGATCTCCGTCATTCCAAGGTGGAAGAATGACATTTCGCTCTATCTTTCGATCTCCGTCATTCCAAGGTGGAAGAATGACATTTCGATCTCTCTCGCGATCTCCGTCATTCCAAGGTGGAAGAATGACATTTCGCTCTATCTTTCGATCTCCGTCATTCCAAGGTGGAAGAATGACATTTCGATCTCTCTCGCGATCTCCGTCATTCCAAGGTGGAAGAATGACATTTCGCTCTATCTTTCGATCTCCGTTATTCCAAGGTGGAAGAATAACATTTCGATCTCTCTCGCGATCTCCGTCATTCCAAGGTGGAAGAATGACATTTCGCTCTATCTTTCGATCTCCGTTATTCCAAGGTGGAAGAATAACATTTCGATCTCTCTCGCGATCTCCGTCATTCCAAGGTGGAAGAATGACATTTCGCTCTATCTTTCGATCTCCGTTATTCCAAGGTGGAAGAATAACATTTCGATCTCTCTCGCGATCTCCGTCATTCCAAGGTGGAAGAATGACATTTCGCTCTCTCTCCTTCGATCTCCGTCATTCCAAGGTGGAAGAATGACATTTCGCTCTCTCTTTCGATCTCCGTCATTCCAAGGTGGAAGAATGACATTTCGATCTCTCTCGCGATCTCCGTCATTCCAAGGTGGAAGAATGACATTTCGCTCTCTCTTTCGATCTCCGTTATTCCAAGGTGGAAGAATAACATTTCGATCTCTCTCGCGATCTCCGTCATTCCAAGGAGGAAGAATGACATTTCGCTCTCTCTTTCGATCTCCGTTATTCCAAGTTGAAGGAATAACATTTCGATCTAGTCAAAGCTTGAACTACGATCAAGGCTTGATTCCTCCGGGATACGTAGGTAGCCTTTTATAAAAGGTCCAGCCATCCGACCACTTTGGTCACCCTGTTCCTTCGTCACTCCTCAGTGATGAAGTAATCCCTCATAGAGACCACCTTGGTCATTTCTAGCATGTCCCCAGTAGGATCAATTGCTTGACCTCCTAGGTCATTTTCTATTTTCCCCAGCAAGAGACCAGTTTTCTCTTCTCCCTTCCTCAGCGGATCTTATTCCGAACTACGGCCTGGCTTGATTCCTCCGGGATACGTAGGTAGCCTTCCAAAAGGTTCGCCAGATCGGATCCTTTTCTATCGACAACCCCACTTGCCTTGCAAGTGACGTTGCCGAGGGGCTTCTGTAAGTACCCAAATCTGGCTCATGCCTTCCGGTTAATTTTCCCGACAATTTCGGTAAGTTTTCCGGTAATTCCCCAGACCTTCCGAGCGTTAGGAAACATTCCGAACTGTTTTATTAAATAAGGGCTGAAGAGGATCCTTCCTAATTAAGAAACACGTTTTTCTTAATTAGGAAGGAGGGTTCTAGAATTTGCCACCTTGCATGGTTCTAGAATCTTTGAGTCATTCAGATAAGCCCGCACGGCTGCATTAGCTCGCTGCTCTTAGCCGCACGGCTTCATTCACCTTATCCAGATTACCTATAAATAGAGGCCTCCTCTACCCATTTCAACACACACAATAGAGGCACAAAATACACAATACACTTATAAACACTCCCAAGACGTGAAGAATATTGGTGCAAGCTCAAGAAGGTGAAGAAGGAAGGCCAAGAAGCTACCTCCCTCCTCCTTGAAGACCCAAGACCAACCTCTCCTCCTAGCTCCGTTCGAAGAAGCAAAGGAAGCAATTGGTAACCTCGCACGCCCTAACCTTGCTTTTAATTGATATACTTGCTCATTGCATTCATATATCTTGCTTGGGACTTGGCATTTATTCATAAAGATCACATCTTTATCACCCCCTTTCCCTTTTGCATGCATTAAGACCTCATTTGTCATAAAAATGTAGTCTTTTTCATAAAGGTGCATCCTTTGCACCTAAAACCCCCATTTTCAAATAAAAATGTCATTTTTATGCATCATTTGCACATAAAAATCCAATCTTTTCAATAAAAATGCATCCTTTGCATTCAAAAACCTTTTCCAATGCATCATTTGCATAAAAATCCTATCTTTACGCATCACTTGCATAAAGATCATTTCTTTCAATCAAAAAGCATCATTTGCTAAAACCAAAAATGTCATCTTTTCATTAAAGAGTCATTTTTCATCATGCATTTCCCTTTCCCCAACCTTGGAACGGACCGGTGTAAAAGATCCTATCTTTACATCGTTCCTTCCATTAAAGGTTCACGATTTCTTTGGAAAGGGATAACCTTGAACCCTATATCTCCGATTATCGCTTAAGAAAGAGTATGAAGCCTCTATACGAGCTCGACCGTCTTAAAGCGTAGGATTGATGGGCTAAGGACCCTCCTTTTCTAAAGAACCTCATCTTTGACCAAAAGAGAGTCATTCTCTCGATCACGCAAGTCCCGAGGGTCCCGAGGTTAAAATGCGATGATCACAAGTCATAAGATGAGGACGGGATCATAATCCCAAATACATAAAATTCCAAGGAATCCCGAGCGACAACCAACAAATGGTTTGTACGTCCGGAAGACAACTTGGGACATTCCCCCTTTTTCTCAAACACATGCACACAAGAAAGCACGCAAGCAAGCACGATTACTGAAATCTTGGGAGACTTGCTCCGGCAAGGCACTTTGGGTGAACGCCAAACGTTCTTCCCAAGGGGTAACTTAACCTCCGAACCCAAGTAAAAACCTTTTTTTCAAAGTTTTGAGGTAATCAAAATGGCGTGGCGACTCCGTTTTTCAAATAACTCGGATGTCTTCAAACTCGCGTGAATCCACAAAATTTGGGCACACATTCACAAATAGCCTCGTCACGAGCACGCCTTTCATACTCTTCCTGACAAAAAAACATTATCCAGTATGGTAGAAAACAATATTTCTTTAACTAAATAATTTATAATTTACTAATAGAAAATACTATTAACACTTACATAAAGGCCCTGGTAGTAAGGGTTAACCCATTTTGGCCCTGAGCCATCAGAAGCCTCCGCAGTATGCGTAGCAATAAACACAGCAGCTGCATTAGCCTCATCTTCGTGTTTCTTTTTCTTAACATATAAAAAAATTATAAATTCAAAATTTCATCAAATAATAACAATATATGACTCAAATAGAGTATTGCTTAATTTACAAACGGATAGTAAATTTACCATTTGGTGCCAAGTCTCGCTGAAGATAATAGATCCCCCCGTGTGTACACTCCCCTGCCCTTCTCTTGAGTTCCTGATACTCTTTGCTATTTCATAATTTCTTTGAAATTTCTCACTTGACCAATATTGTAACGACCCTAACCCTAGGCACTAATTTAACATCATGTTGTGTGCTTTTAATATTATTGTTAATATTATGTGTTCATTTTTATATCTTTGATTTCTTATATTAGGATGAGATAATTGAGAAAATTAAATAAAGTCCATGGGGAAAGTATAATAATTGACAATAAATAAAATGTGAATAGTTAGGCTTTAGTTTGTGTAGGGGAAAGAAGTAAAAGGGTGAAAGCCTTAATCATTGGTATGAGGGGACCATACCTTTCTCCCTTTTTCCCTCACTCTCCCCCTCAAGATCCGCCCCCCCCCATACTCCCTTTACCATTCTTATACTCCATCTTCCTCCTTCTTCTCCTTCATTTTATTTTCTTTTACAAAATTCCATGGAAACCTTACACTTGAAAGCCTCATTTCCTAAGTTCCTAGAGAAGTCAATTCTCCACCATTTTTAGATCCGAGAGTACTTTTGTGTTCGGGGTGAAGAGAGGAGCTCATCAAGCTAAGAAGATCCTCATTCCATTCCATATTTGCTAAGTGAGTTGTTATGATTTCCTTTCCTCTAAATGTTCATGAATTACTTATTGTGGTGGTTGTTGTTGTGATAG
Organism: Adenophora triphylla var. japonica; assembly: GCA_022495995.1. NCBI lineage: Eukaryota > Viridiplantae > Streptophyta > Magnoliopsida > Asterales > Campanulaceae > Adenophora > Adenophora triphylla. Next base: position 89,215 of record JAFEMH010005762.1, read on the forward strand.
TTGTTTTATGTTTTGGAATCCTCTTTGAAGTTGAGAAATGGGTAAATAACATAGGATGATATTATTGTTCATGGAAGTGAATTTAGAGTGTAAGAAATGGGTGGAATTAGTTTAGAAGATTGAACTTGAAATATGTTATTAAAATGGGTTGGAATTCTTGTGAAAAATAATCTAGGATTAAGTTATTTTGGGTTTAAAGGATTTAGGATAAGGTTGTAAAATGAGGAAATTCTTTTGGTAATCATAAAAGTTAAGAAGATTTAAAGAAAGGAAAATAACCTAGGTAAACAAGGGTTTGGGAATTTATCTTGCTGGATAGGAGCCTTGGGCGGTCGCCCAAGTGGTGATGAGCGGCCGCCCATCTAGACAGAAATGTGTATGCTTGGAAATCCCTCTTGGGCGGTCGCCCAAGAGGATATGTGCGGTCGCCCAAGAGGGCAGCAACTTGGGTTGTTTTTGGGAACCACTTGGGCGGTCGCCCAAGTGGCATGGGCGGTCGCCCACAATGCCAGATCCTCCTTAGTCTCTTTCTTACTGATTTACCAACAACCTAGTGGCATGACTCATAACCACTATAAATTAATGGAACCTAATAACATTCAGATATGAATCAAACCTTCTCAACTTAGATTAAAGTAGGACTTGGGCCACTTAAGCATTGTGACTACAACTTAATAGATTTAACTTGAATCTCTATCGGGACCTTGTAATATGGATCATTGTCCGGAAAACGGTTGTTAAGCTTGATTAGTACTTCACCAATATGATTCGAACTTGGGAAGTAGATCGTGAACTTTTATGAATGTTATCTGAGGTTGTGTAATGACTTTCACTTGGTAAAGTTAACTTGGATCCTTATAGAGATCATTTATTAGTGAATATTGTCTAAGTGTGCATAACTGTTGATACTTTATTACTTCACTTGAGTACCTATTCATGGTTGGTATTATGCTTAGTATATTACATAAATGTTGTACTATGATATTGGTTGAACATGAGTATATTTTACCATGTTGCTATGTTGCTTATCCCCTTTGTGGATTATATTTCAAGTAACTATTATGTGCTTGATAATGTGTTAATCAGCTGATGTTTGGGGGTATAACATAATACGATCAATTATGGAAGTGTGACCTAATGTGATCGGATTATGTTATATCTGTGACCGTCCCCTCCTGTGGCCACAGGTTGGGGTATAGCATCTGTATTGAGCCAAAAGCCTTACAGAGTTGCTACTATCTTATTTGGTTCCCTGAAAAACGAGTCTTATAAGATGTGAGTATTGCTTAAGCAGCTCACTGTAAGATTGGAGTATTATTATACCCAATGTTGTACGACTATTGTTCAGACGGGAAAAGGTAAACCAAGGTAATGTAAGGTGTTTACAGCTTTTCCAATGTGTTATATGCAACTTGTTATGTGTTGTATCTTATATGGCATATTCTTTGCATTCATAATAGCTTCTTTGAGATTTATTCTCACCCCTCTCCCTTTAATGTTTTTAGATCCCGAGACAGGTGGACCGACCAAGTAAGGGCGGAAAGGAGTTTAGAGTGGTATTTTGGGAAGTGTCGGGTTATGTATAGGTTGGTGTAGAAAGTGTATATTGGTGTAATTCTTTTAAAGGATTGTATTCATAAACTCTAATTCTATTTTATATTCGACATCTTCTTGTAATTAAAATCGTTTATTACTTTCAAGATTGGTCAACTCTTCCTCCAATGTGGAAAGGAGTAGAGTTATTTTAAAATGGTTATGTTTATGTTTGAAGTTTAAATCAAAGTTTTAAAAGTTTAGGAAACTTGGGTTAGTTTGAGGATGCTCCAGCTCGGGACACGTGTAGGTTCCGGGTCGGGGTTCTCACAGTTGGTATCAGAGCTCGGTTAGAGTTCTCGGGTAGAGTCTAGCTGAGTGAGAGTGTGCGATAACTTACGTCGAGTGTTTAATGCAGGAATTTGTTCAATGACAGAAAATAATAATGACCAACCAAAGGATCAAGGAAATGTGAGCAATATGGAGAGATAGATTCCTCCACAATCATTTGAGGTATATTACCTATCTCCGGAGTTAGGGATCATACTTTTATAAATCCCCGTTTATTTCGTTTTCATGTGGCATTACATTTCGTTTTTATTTGCATAAATGGCCCGAGAGTTGCCTTATGCACTGGAGGTTCTACTCCGATGGGAGAGTACCTCGAATCATCCTTGATTATCATGGTAGTTATGATTAAGTGGGCATGGATTGCCGGTGGATATGGTAAATATACCAATCCGTGAATTATTGTTATATTGACCTGAATTGATTGAGTAGTTGTTGTGTTTAGGGAGGACTGTCGCAAGAAGTGAGTCTCCTTATCTATGTTTGATTTGTCTCCGTGTGTGGTTGAGGCGGATAAGTCACTAATTGCTATTATGTCATATATGTGTAAATGTCGAAAGTATGGCCTAAAGAATGTGAAGGTTATTGGGTTATGTGTTATAATTGATTAAAAGACACTTGAATTATCTCATATACCGGTGGTAATTGAATTGGTGAGCTCTTAGTTGAGGTTAGGTATATGGCCTAATTAAGAGTGATTTATGGTTGTATAACTTGCGTGAGTATTTATACATTGGTGTCTCATGGTGGAGACTAGATATATGAGACTAGTATTGAAAGTGATAGTCTAAGTGGGATTATATGGGTTATAAAATATCACGAGTACGAGATCTTATGGAACTGACATATATTTGCCTTATGTGCTATAAGTATATTCTCTAATGAGGGATTGATTGTATTCTTGCTATTAATTTGAATAAGGAATCAGATATTTTGTAGGAGATATCCCCTATAAGTTGACTAAGTGGTGTTTCCATGTGAGTTTCAAAATGGGTTTTCATCAGGTATCATACCAGGATATTGAGGCTTTGAGTTGCTATAAGGTACTATTTTAGTATTCGGATCCCTAGATAGAGGACACTAATTGGGATGATGGAATTGATGATTCATCTTGGGAAATTATTTGATAAAGAAGATAATGAGCTTAGCGAATCTCCGTAAGGATAAATTGTTACTATATTTAGAAAAGATGATCCTTGGTGTTTATTTATAGACTATAGAGATCTTAAATAGGTAAATGTGAGGAATAAGTATTCGTTATCACTTGTTGATGACTTATCTGACTGATTTTAGAAACTAGTAGAATACTCAATGGTTGTTAGTTGAATTTTCGGGGTGTTACAATTACAGTGAATATTGGTTTTAAGGATATACTTAAGACAACATTTATATCTAGTATGACCGTTTTGATTTATGGGTGTGTATTAGTTATGGAGAGGTAAATAGGGTAAATGTGAAGAAGTATAATAGATATAGTTATGGGTGACTTAAAGGATCAACTTCAGGAATTGGTAATATATGTATATGGTTTGTTTTGAGAAATGATTATCATTAGTTGGGAAAATAAAATGGGGATGAATCTTATTGGAAGAAAGGATACTTTAGGATAATTACACCCTATATATTGACTTAGTTGTGTGACCCATATGAGAGATTGGTGTTATGCTTGGGAATGTATTGGTGTTATGCGGATTTTGAGTTCGTTGATGGTTATCGAGAGGTAAGTTAGTTTACACTGTTAATGTTTAATCGCAATTTGGGGATGATTGATTTATGTGAGTTCCAATTATATTTTCTTATTAGGAGATCATGGAAATTGATCGAAAATTTGATGTATGCAATACTTTGTTACTAAGTACAATACTAATATCAAAGGTAGGGAATAGATGACTCAAATTAAGTAAAAGTGTTGAATATTCAACTTGAGGAATTATTGAATTGAGGATGATTTACCAAGTTTATAATCTTAATGAATGTTTTAGTGTTATTTATTGGAGATAGTAATAGTATTGCGAGATTGTGTTTTCTTATAGAGAATTTAACTAAGTATAAATATTATGAGTGGTGGCTACACTATAAATAGAGGTCAAACAAGAATATTATGTTAGAACTGTTTTAAATGTGCTTCAAAACTTTGGATTGTGTATTGAACTTCGGTATGAGCATTTGTGCCCTTCGGGGATAGTTGATTTATTAAGGTCAGTGAAACGTTTTTGTGCACATTAATATCTGTGAGTAATTTGATTATCTACCGCTGGTATGGGACGGTTGTAGATAATTAGATCACTCGAGTTAGTTTTGTTTAGCTTATCAATATTTTGAAATTTCTTAAAATTGTAAGTGGTTTAGTTAATTAAAACTGGTATGAGACGGTTTTAAATAAATAAACCATTCAAGTCTCATTGGATCTCTTTTTATCTATCCTTTGGAATTCTGAAAGATGTTGTAAATTTTAGAAAGACTTGGTATTCTAAAGATATAATTTGTACAGAAGCAAGTAGAAAGGCAACCTAGTTTTCCTATAGTGATTAATTATATTACAGTTTTAATCCGAGAAATGATTTGATAAATTGTGGGGTTATTAATATGACGGTCGCAGTAGACTCGGTTTTTGTTTTGGAGTTGGATCGGCTCCGTTGTGGCCGGCCAATCATTTGATTCGGATATTGATCTGTCACTGGACCTGAACATAATTGAAACATTGAATTGTGAAATATAGTCAATTAATATTCCGTTAAGAGAATCAGGATCTTATTGGCATGTACAATATTTATTATTCCATGGGCAGTTATTTAAATTTTGCATTATAAGAATTGCGGACGAGATAATTGAAATAACTCGTTTCAAGTGATTCAAGACATAAGGCGGGTTGGTCACAATTGCGAAAATAGAATATGAACGTTAGAAGATTTATTAAATATTTAGAGTTCTAGATTGAACTTGAGAGTATTATCAAGATGGATTTTGTGATTGGGTTACCTTGAAAGTAAAAAGGAGTATGTTGTTTTGTTATAGAAGGTTGATTGTATTTTCTACTCATTGTATATGTAAATAGTGATGAGATTCTTTGATCAAGTCCTCATATATGTTAGGGGAAAGTTTGATGGTATAAATCCCATAGTATTAAATGAATTGGATAGACATCAATTGGGGAAGGTCCTTTTGGAATGTAGGAATGCTAGTAAGTTTAACCTTGTGAAAATTTGAGAAACCATTACTTATTGTTGAGGATATACTACGGGCATGTACAATGGATTTTAGTAGTCGATAGGACGTATGATTTTCAATGGTTGGGTGCGTATAATAGCAGTTATCATTCTAGTATTGAGATAAAACCGTACGAGGCGTTGTTCGGGAAGAAAATATCGATCTCCAATTTGTTGGGGTGAGGTTGGTGAAGCAAGGCCTAAGGTAAATTGGCGCTAAAGTTTGTTAATCCATTTGAAGTTTAGAAAAGGGTAGGTGAATTGACTTATAGACTAGCTTGGAGTAGCTTATAGAGTATTTGAAGTTTTAAATGTAATATCGTAATGTATTTGGTGACATAAGTTGTAATACTTTTATTTATTTATATTTTATTGAGGTCGTGAAAATTCGGGTTAGTGATATCTGTGTGGTATTCGTGGAACATTAAGTTGTAATATCGTATTATTAATGGAATTAGAAGTCTTGGGAAAGAATCACAACATTGAAGAGACTATTTGGGAATTGGAGTCTGAGGTATACATTAGTAACCGAGGCGGGTTGAGCATTTAGGTAAGTACCAGTCAAATTCGGGACGAATTTTCTTTAAGGGGGAGTGAGTGTAACGACCCTAACCCTAGGCACTAATTTAACATCATGTTGTGTGCTTTTAATATTATTGTTAATATTATGTGTTCATTTTTATATCTTTGATTTCTTATATTAGGATGAGATAATTGAGAAAATTAAATAAAGTCCATGGGGAAAGTATAATAATTGACAATAAATAAAATGTGAATAGTTAGGCTTTAGTTTGTGTAGGGGAAAGAAGTAAAAGGGTGAAAGCCTTAATCATTGGTATGAGGGGACCATACCTTTCTCCCTTTTTCCCTCACTCTCCCCCTCAAGATCCGCCCCCCCATACTCCCTTTACCATTCTTATACTCCATCTTCCTCCTTCTTCTCCTTCATTTTATTTTCTTTTACAAAATTCCATGGAAACCTTACACTTGAAAGCCTCATTTCCTAAGTTCCTAGAGAAGTCAATTCTCCACCATTTTTAGATCCGAGAGTACTTTTGTGTTCGGGGTGAAGAGAGGAGCTCATCAAGCTAAGAAGATCCTCATTCCATTCCATATTTGCTAAGTGAGTTGTTATGATTTCCTTTCCTCTAAATGTTCATGAACTACTTATTGTGGTGGTTGTTGTTGTGATAGTTGTTTTATGTTTTGGATTCCTCTTTGAAGTTGAGAAATGGGTAAATAACATAGGATGATATTATTGTTCATGGAAGTGAATTTAGAGTGTAAGAAATGGATGGAATTAGTTTAGAAGATTGAACTTGAAATATGTTATTAAAATGGGTTGGAATTCTTGTGAAAAATAATCTAGGATTAAGTTATTTTGGGTTTAAAGGATTTAGGATAAGGTTGTAAAATGAGGAAATTCTTTTGGTAATCATAAAAGTTAAGAAGATTTAAAGAAAGGAAAATAACCTAGGTAAACAAGGGTTTGGGAATTTATCTTGCTGGATAGGAGCCTTGGGCGGTCGCCCAAGTGGTGATGAGCGGCCGCCCATCTAGACAGAAATGTGTATGCTTGGAAATCCCTCTTGGGCGGTCGCCCAAGAGGATATGTGCGGTCGCCCAAGAGGGCAGCAACTTGGGTTGTTTTTGGGAACCACTTGGGCGGTCGCCCAAGTGGCATGGGCGGTCGCCCACAATGCCAGATCCTCCTTAGTCTCTTTCTTACTGATTTACCAACAACCTAGTGGCATGACTCATAACCACTATAAATTAATGGAACCTAATCACATTCGGATATGAATCAAACCTTCTCAACTTAGATTAAAGTAGGACTTGGGCCACTTAAGCATTGTGACTACAACTTAATAGATTTAACTTGAATCTCTATCGGGACCTTGTAATATGGATCATTGTCCGGAAAACGGTTGTTAAGCTTGATTAGTACTTCACCAATATGATTCGAACTTGGGAAGTAGATCGTGAACTTTTATGAATGTTATCTGAGGTTGTGTAATGACTTTCACTTGGTAAAGTTAACTTGGATCCTTATAGAGATCATTTATTATTGAATATTGTCTAAGTGTGCATAATTGTTGATACTTTATTACTTCACTTGAGTACCTATTCATGGTTGGTATTATGCTTAGTATATTACATAAATGTTGTACTATGATATTGGTTGAACATGAGTATATTTTACCATGTTGCTATGTTGCTTATCCCCTTTGTGGATTATATTTCAAGTAACTATTATGTGCTTGATAATGTGTTAATCAGCTGATGTTTGGGGGTATAACATAATACGATCAATTATGGAAGTGTGACCTAATGTGATCGGATTATGTTATATCTGTGACCGTCCCCTCCTGTGGCCACAGGTTGGGGTATAGCATCTGTATTGAGCCAAAAGCCTTACAGAGTTGCTACTATCTTATTTGGTTCCCTGAAAAACGGGTCTTATAAGATGTGAGTATTGCTTAAGCAGCTCACTGTAAGATTGGAGTATTATTATACCCAATGTTGTACGACTATTGTTCAGACGGGAAAAGGTAAACCAAGGTAATGTAAGGTGTTTACAGCTTTTCCAATGTGTTATATGCAACTTGTTATGTGTTGTATCTTATATGGCATATTGCTGCATTCATAATAGCTTGCTGAGATTTATTCTCACCCCTCTCCCTTTAATGTTTTTAGATCCCGAGACAAGTGGACCGACCAAGTAAGGGCGGAAAGGAGTTTAGAGTGGTATTTTGGGAAGTGTCGGGTTATGTATAGGTTGGTGTAGAAAGTGTATATTGGTGTAATTCTTTTAAAGGATTGTATTCATAAACTCTAATTCTATTTTATATTCGACATCTTCTTGTAATTAAAATCGTTTATTACTTTCAAGATTGGTCAACTCTTCCTCCAATGTGGAAAGGAGTAGAGTTATTTTAAAATGGTTATGTTTATGTTTGAAGTTTAAATCAAAGTTTTAAAAGTTTAGGAAACTTGGGTTAGTTTGAGGATGCTCCAGCTCGGGACACGTGTAGGTTCCGGGTCGGGGTTCTCACAAATATGCTTCCCACTGCTCCCATACACTTGTCGTGAAATTAGCTGCAGGCAAACCATCCTTCAGCCACTTTTGTGTCATGTCATAGAATTTACCACTGTATTGCTTGGCAACTAATTTTTTGAAAGTCTTCTCTATCTGAATCTCTGAGAATCCGGGGCATGAATATGTGTGCTACAAAATTGACATTGACTTAATACAAATAAAATTTGTTGGTAACAAGCCTCAGCAATGAGAATATGTGTGAGAAATCAATAGAAAAGGAAAGAGAATTGAGTAATTTTTACTCAAAACTGGCTATACCAGATATCGTACGCATCTTTTTATATTGTTTTGGGTGTGGGATAAAATTTTTCTCAAAAGTATAGCCATTGAAAATGTCTCCAAACCATCTAGCTGGGTCTCGACAAGCACCATGTACAAACCTATTAAGATATTAATTAAAAAACAATATATCAATATATATACAAATAAAAAGATAATAGAATCAATGTATAATTTTTAAATAACATAGAAATAATATAAATAATGAGTTGACATTTAAATATATGACATTTACAGTTAAATAATACTTACTGGCCACTGGGAGAGATATAAATTTCCATTTTTCCTTCCGCATCAATATTTGCGTCCAAAAGAACCTGCCCGGATGGTTCACTAGTCTCCCTAACAGGAACACTAGAGCTCCCAATACCTGGACTGGTCACATCCTCATCACTACGTCCAGAACCAGTGCCCCTCTCTCCCTTCCCTGATGAAATAATACCATGCACAAAACTCGCAAACTTCCCTCTCTTTGAACGATTGCCACCTCGACCAGACATATCTAAACTAGAATATAAAATATGTAGACAGAAAATGAATCAAGTAGAAAAAAATTTAAATAGTAGAAAGCATTCATTTAGACGACAATAATAAAATGTAAACATTATATACAAAACATTATCTGAATTAAGACTAAACTGATTCATTCACTATCAATCTTGATCAGTATCACTACAAAATTCAATTTCTTCTTCACTAGTTTCCTCGTCGTCGTCTTCTTCCCCATCTTCATCATCAGACCCAGATATATACCCTTCTCCTTCCTCATCCTCATCCTCCACATCGTCATACTCGATTTCATTGAAAGTGACTTCCTCCCCTAGTGGACGGGTGTTTTCAGCCGTTAATGCTTCATCCTCGACATCATCATTCAAGGAAATAATCAGAGTGTGAATGTGGGCCTTCCGGCGATTGAACCATTTTTATAGGGCCTCCGTTTCACCTCAGTTTGAAGACACCGGTTTTATTGAAAAATGGAGTCGCCACGCCATTTTGATTTTCTCAAAACTTTGAAAAAAAGGATAAGGGTCTGGAGGTTAAGTTACTCCTTGGGAAGAATGTATTGCGTTCACCCAAGGAGCCTTGCGAAAGCAAGTCTTCCTAGATTCAAAGTTTGTGCTTGTTTATGCGCTCGTGTGTGTGTGATTTGAAAAGGGGAGGGAATGTGCCAAGTTTATCTGCCGAACATATAAACCATTTAAGGAGGGTAGAGCTCGGGATTCCTTGGATTTGATGTTTTCGAGATTTTGATCTCGTGCTCATTTTGGACTTGTGATAATCATTACGGGACCTTTCTACCCTCCCGTTAGGTTAATCAACCATAGTAGGAGTAAGAGCCTTGGTATGTCTTAAACCAACGTTCTTTGGGGACTTGGTCATATGTGATCGAGAGAGGGACACCTTTTAAGTCCAAGAATGAGACTCTTTAGAAAAGGAGGAATCTTTGCTCATCAATCCTACATCTTGAGATGATAGTGATTCGTAGAGACATTTTGGAAAGGTTTCCAAATTGCCCCTAAACTTTATGAAAGTTTGGGGAATTGCCAGAAAACTTTAATTGGAAGGCATGAGCCAGATTTGGGTACTTACAGAATCCCCTCAACAACGATACTTGCAAAGCAAGTGGGGTTGTCGATAAAAGTGAGAATCCAATCTGGCGAACTGCCGAGATGGATTGGGATTGGGTGACCACGGAGGTTGAGTGGCTGAACATTTGGAATGCTACCTACGCATCCCGGGGAAATCAAGCCATGATCGTAGTTCTGGGTCCACTAGGGAAAGGGTGTCATATGTGACGGATTGGCTGAACCTAAAGTAGTCTACCTACGTATCCCGGAGGAATCAAGCCGTGATCTTAGTTTGGAATCCACTGAGGAATGGAGAAGAGAAACTGGTCCCTTGCTATGAAGATGGAAAGGAAGTGACCTAAGATTTTTTAGGGGGATATGCCAAATGAAGAAAGTGGCCAATGTGGTTGGATAGCTGGACCTTTTGAAAGGCTAATGCACTACTGAGGAGTGGTGAATAAAGGGGGGTGACCAATGTTGTCGGATGGCTGGACCTTTTGAAAGGCTACCTACGTATCCCGGAGGAATCAATCCATGATCGTAGTTCGGGATCCACTAGACAGTTAGGAACATGTCTAGGATCCTAGGAATTTTGACAATTCGGAGGCTGTCACCTTGAAAATCTAGAGCTTATGTCGCTATCACGGAGATAGAGGTAGCTAGAGTTGGATTTTGACAATTCGTAGGTTGTCACCTTAAGAAGCTATAGCTTTACATCGCTATCTCAAAGATAGAGGCAGCTAAAGCAGGAATTTGACAATTCGGAGGCTATCACCAGAAGAAGATATAGCTTACATCGCTATCGCGGAGATAGAGGTAACTAAAGCTAGAATTTGATAATTCGGAGGCTGTCACCTGAAGAAGCTATAGTTTACGTCGCTATCGCGGAGATAGAGGTAGCTAAAGCTAGAATTTGACAATTCGGAGGCTGTCACCTTACGTTATCCCATTTGGCGATAACGGAGATTTTTCCGGAGGAGACGTTATCCCATTTGGCGATAACAAAGGATTTCCCGAAGGAGACGTTATCCCATTTGACGATAACGGAAGGTTTCCTGGAGGAGACGTTATTCCATTTGGCGATAACGGAGATTTCCCGAAGGAGACGTTATCCCATTTGGCGATAACGGAGATTTCCTGGAGAAGACGTTATCCTATTTGGCGATAACGGAGATTTCTGGTAAGAGACGTTATCCCATTTGGCGATAACGGAGATTTACTAGAGGAGACGTAATCCCATTTGGCGTTAACGGAGATTTCTCGGAGGAGACGTTATCCCATTTAGCGATAACGGAGATTTATGGTAAGAGACGTTATCCCATTTGGCGATAACGGAGATTTTTTGGAGGAGACGTTATCCCATTTGGCAATAACGGAGATTTTCCGGAGGAGACATTATCCCATTTGGCGATAACGGAGATTTCTGGTAAGAAACGTTATCCCATTTGGCGATAACTGAGATTTTCCAGAGGAGACGTTATCCCATTTGGCGATAACGGAGATTTCTAGTAAGAGATGTTATCCCATTTGGTGATAACGGAGATTTCCCGGAGGAGACGTTATCCCATTTGGCGATAACGGAGATTTCCCGGAGGAGACGTTATCCCATTTGGCGATAACGGAGATTTATGGTAAGAGACGTTATCCCATTTGGCGATAACGGAGATTTTTCGGATGAGGCGTTATCCCATTTGGCGATAACGGAGATTTTTCGGAGGAGACATTATCCCATTTGGCGATAACGGAGATTTCTAGTAAGAAACATTATCCCCTTTAGCGATAACGGAAATTTTCCGGAGGAGACGTTATCCCATTTGGCGATAACGGAGATTTTCCGGAGTAGACGTTATCCCATTTGGCGATAACGAAGATTTTTCGGAGGAGACGTTATCCCATTTGGCGATAACGGAGATTTCTGGTTAGAGACGTTATCCCATTTGGCGATAACGGAGATTTCCCGGAGGAGACGTTATCGCATTTGGCGCTAACGGAGATTTCCCGGAGAAGACGTTATCCCATTTGGCGATAACGAAGATTTCTTGGAGGAGACATTATCCCATTTGGTGATAACGAATATTTCTGGTAAGAAACGTTAGCCCATTTGGCGATAACGGAGATTTCCCGGAGGAGACGTTATCCCATTTGGTGATAACGGAGATTTCTGGTAAGAGACGTTATCCCATTTGGCGATAACGGATATTTCCCGGAGGATTCGTTATCCCATTTGGCGATAACGGAGATTTTCGGAGTAGACGTTATCCCATTTGGCGATAACGGAGATTTCTGGTAAGAGACGTTATCCCATTTGGCGATAACGGAGATTTCCCGGAGGAGACGTTATCACATTTGGCGATAACGGAGATTTCTGGTAAGAGACGTTTTCCCATTTGGCGATAACGGAGATTTCCCGGAGGAGAAGTTATCCCATTTGGCGATAACCGAGATTTAGTAAGAGACGTTAGCCCATTTGGCGATAACGGAGATTTCCCGGAGTAGACGTTAACCCATTTGGCGATAACGGAGATTTCTGGTAAGAGATGTTATCCCATTTGGCGATAACGGAGATTTCCCAGAGGAGACGTTATCCCATTTGGCGATAACGGAAATTTTTCGGAGGAGACGTTATCCCATTTGGCGATAACAGAGATTTTCAAGAGACGTTATCCCATTTGGCGATAACGGAGATTTTCCGGAGTAGACATTATCCCATTTGGCGATAACGGAGATTTTCCGGACGAGACGTTATCCCATTTGGCGATAACGGAGATTTCTGGTAAGAAACATTATCCCATTTAGCGATAACGGAGATTTTCCTAAGAGACATTATCCCAATTTGGCGATAACGGAGATTTCCCGGAGGAGACGTTATCCCATTTGACGATAACGAAGATTTTTTGGAGGAGACGTTATCCCATTTGGCGATAACGGAGATTTCTAGTTAGAGAAGTTATCCCATTTGGCGATAACGGAGATTTCCGGAGGAGACGTTATCCCATTTGGCGATAACGGTGATTTTTAGGAGGAGACATTATCCCATTTGGCGATAACAGAGATTTCTAGTAAGAAACATTATCCCATTTAGCGATAACGGAGATTTTCCGGAGGAGACGTTATCCCAATTAGCGATAAGGGAGATTTCCCGGAGGAGACGTTATGCCATTTGGCGATAACGAAGATTTTTCGGAGGAGACGTTATCACATTTGGCGATAACGGAGATTTCTGGTTAGAGACGTTATCCCATTTAGCGATAACGGAGATTTTCCGGAGGAGACGTTATCCCATTTGGCGATAACAGAGATTTCCCGGAGAAGATGTTATCCCATTTGGCGATAACGGAGATTTCCCGGAGGAGACGTTATCCCATTTGGCGATAACGGAGATTTCTTGGAGGAGACATTATCCCACTTGGCGATAACGGAGATTTCTGGTAAGAGACGTTAGCCCATTTGGCGATAACGGAGATTTCCCGGAGGAGACGTTATCCCATTTGGCGATAACAGAGATTTCTGGTTAGAGACGTTATCCCATTTGGCGATAACAGAGATTTCCCGGAGGAGTCGTTACCCATTTGGCGATAACGGAGATTTTCAGAGGAGACGTTATCCCATTTGGCGATAACAGAGATTTTTGGTAAGAGACGTTATCCCATTTGGCGATAACGGAGAATTCCCGGAGCAGACGTTATCCCATTTGGCGATAACGGAGATTTTCCGGATGAGACGTTATCCCATTTGGCGATAACGGAGATTTCTGGTAAGAGACGTTATCCCATTTGGCGATAACGGAGATTTCCCGGAGGAGACGTTATCCCATTTGGCGATAACAGAGATTTCCCGGATGAGACGTTATCCCATTTGGCGATAACGAAGATTTTTGGTAAGAGACGTAATCCCATTTGGCGATAACGGAGATTTTCCGGAGGAGACGTTATCCCATTTGGCGATAACGGAGATTTCACGGAGGAGATGTTATCCCATTTGTCGATAACGAAAATTTCTCGGAGGAGACGTTATCCCATTTGGCGATAACGGAGATTTCTGGTAAGAGACGTTATCCCATTTGGCGATAACGAAAATATCCCGGAGGAGACGTTATCCCATTCGGCGATAACGGAGATTTTTCGGAGGAAACGTTATCCCATTCGGCGATAACGGAGATTTTCCTCAGGAGACGTTATCCCATTTGGCGATAACGGAGATTTCTGGTAAGAGACGTTATCCCATTTGGCGATAACGGAGATTTCTGATAAGAGACGTCATCCTATTTGGCGATAACGGAGATTTCCCGAAGGAGACGTTATCCCATTTGGCGATAACAGAGATTTCTGGTAAGAGACGTTATCCCATTTGGCGATAACGGAGATTTTCCGGAGGAGACGTTATCCCATTTGGCGATAACGGAGATTTCTGGTAATAGACGTTATCTCATTTGGCGATAACGGAGATTTTCCGGAGGAGACGTTATCCCATTTGGCGATAACAGAGATTTCCCGGATGAGACGTTATCCCATTTGGCGATAACGAAGATTTTTGGTAAGAGACGTAATCCCATTTGGCGATAACGGAGATTTTCCGGAGGAGACGTTATCCCATTTGGCGATAACGGAGATTTCACGGAGGAGATGTTATCCCATTTGTCGATAACGAAAATTTCTCGGAGGAGACGTTATCCCATTTGGCGATAACGGAGATTTCTGGTAAGAGACGTTATCCCATTTGGCGATAACGAAAATATCCCGGAGGAGACGTTATCCCATTCGGCGATAACGGAGATTTTTCGGAGGAAACGTTATCCCATTCGGCGATAACGAAGATTTCTTGGAGGAGACATTATCCCATTTGGTGATAACGAATATTTCTGGTAAGAGACGTTAGCCCATTTGGCGATAACGGAGATTTCTCGAGGAGACGTTATCCCATTTGGTGATAACGAGATTTTTAGTAGAGAGCGTTATCCCATTTGGCGATAACGGATATTTCCTGAGGATTCGTTATCCCATTTGGCGATAACGGAGATTTTCGGAGTAGACGTTATCCCATTTGGCGATAACGGAGATTTCAAGAGAGCGTTATCCCATTTGGCGATAACGGAGATTTTCCGAGGAGACGTTATCACATTTGGCGATAACGGAGATTTCTCGAGGAGACGTTATCCCATTTGGCGATAACGGAGATTTCTGGTAAGAGACGTTTTCCCATTTGGCGATAACGGAGATTTCCCGGAGGAGAAGTTATCCCATTTGGCGATAACTGAGATTTCTGGTAAGAGACGTTATCCCATTTGGCGATAACGGAGATTTCCCGGAGTAGACGTTAACCCATTTGGCGATAACGGAGATTTCTGGTAAGAGATGTTATCCCATTTGGCGATAACGGAGATTTCCCAGAGGAGACGTTATCCCATTTGGCGATAACGGAAATTTTTCGGAGGAGACGTTATCCCATTTGGCGATAACAGAGATTTCTGGTAAGAGACGTTATCCCATTTGGCGATAACGGAGATTTTCCGGAGTAGACATTATCCCATTTGGCGATAACGGAGATTTTCCGGACGAAACGTTATCCCATTTGGCGATAACGGAGATTTCTGGTAAGAAACATTATCCCATTTAGCGATAACGGAGATTTTCCGGAAGAGACATTATCCCAATTGGCGATAACGGAGATTTCCCGGAGGAGACGTTATCCCATTTGACGATAACGAAGATTTTTTGGAGGAGACGTTATTCCATTTGGCGATAACGGAGATTTCTAGTTAGAGAAGTTATCCCATTTGGCGATAACGGAGATTTCCGGAGGAGTCGTTATCCCATTTGGCGATAACGGTGATTTTTAGGAGGAGACATTATCCCATTTGGCGATAACAGAGATTTCTAGTAAGAAACATTATCCCATTTAGCGATAACGGAGATTTTCCGGAGGAGACGTTATCCCAATTAGCGATAAGGGAGATTTCCCGGAGGAGACGTTATGCCATTTGGCGATAACGAAGATTTTTCGGAGGAGACGTTATCACATTTGGCGATAACGGAGATTTCTGGTTAGAGACGTTATCCCATTTAGCGATAACGGAGATTTTCCGGAGGAGACGTTATCCCATTTGGCGATAACAGAGATTTCCAGGAGGAGACGTTATCCCATTTGGCGATAACGGAGATTTCCCGGAGGAGACGTTATCCCATTTGGCGATAACGGAGATTTCTTGGAGGAGACATTATCCCACTTGGCGATAACGGAGATTTCTGGTAAGAGACGTTAGCCCATTTGGCGATAACGGAGATTTCCCGGAGGAGACGTTATCCCATTTGGCGATAACAGAGATTTCTGGTTAGAGACGTTATCCCATTTGGCGATAACAGAGATTTCCCGGAGGAGTCGTTACCCATTTGGCGATAACGGAGATTTTCAGAGGAGACGTTATCCCATTTGGCGATAACAGAGATTTTTGGTAGAGACGTTATCCCATTTGGCGATAACGGAGAATTCCCGGAGCAGACGTTATCCCATTTGGCGATAACGGAGATTTTCCGGATGAGACGTTATCCCATTTGGCGATAACGGAGATTTCTGGTAAGAGACGTTATCCCATTTGGCGATAACGGAGATTTCCCGGAGGAGACGTTATCCCATTTGGCGATAACAGAGATTTCCCGGATGAGACGTTATCCCATTTGGCGATAACGAAGATTTTTGGTAAGAGACGTAATCCCATTTGGCGATAACGGAGATTTTCCGGAGGAGACGTTATCCCATTTGGCGATAACGGAGATTTCACGGAGGAGATGTTATCCCATTTGTCGATAACGAAAATTTCTCGGAGGAGACGTTATCCCATTTGGCGATAACGGAGATTTCTGGTAAGAGACGTTATCCCATTTGGCGATAACGAAAATATCCCGGAGGAGACGTTATCCCATTCGGCGATAACGGAGATTTTTCGGAGGAAACGTTATCCCATTCGGCGATAACGAAGATTTCTTGGAGGAGACATTATCCCATTTGGTGATAACGAATATTTCTGGTAAGAGACGTTAGCCCATTTGGCGATAACGGAGATTTCCCGGAGGAGACGTTATCCCATTTGGTGATAACGGAGATTTCTGGTAAGAGACGTTATCCCATTTGGCGATAACGGATATTTCCCGGAGGATTCGTTATCCCATTTGGCGATAACGGAGATTTTCGGAGTAGACGTTATCCCATTTGGCGATAACGGAGATTTCTGGTAAGAGACGTTATCCCATTTGGCGATAACGGAGATTTCCCGGAGGAGACGTTATCACATTTGGCGATAACGGAGATTTCCCGGAGGAGACGTTATCCCATTTGGCGATAACGGAGATTTCTGGTAAGAGACGTTTTCCCATTTGGCGATAACGGAGATTTCCCGGAGGAGAAGTTATCCCATTTGGCGATAACTGAGATTTCTGGTAAGAGACGTTATCCCATTTGGCGATAACGGAGATTTCCCGGAGTAGACGTTAACCCATTTGGCGATAACGGAGATTTCTGGTAAGAGATGTTATCCCATTTGGCGATAACGGAGATTTCCCAGAGGAGACGTTATCCCATTTGGCGATAACGGAAATTTTTCGGAGGAGACGTTATCCCATTTGGCGATAACAGAGATTTCTGGTAAGAGACGTTATCCCATTTGGCGATAACGGAGATTTTCCGGAGTAGACATTATCCCATTTGGCGATAACGGAGATTTTCCGGACGAAACGTTATCCCATTTGGCGATAACGGAGATTTCTGGTAAGAAACATTATCCCATTTAGCGATAACGGAGATTTTCCGGAAGAGACATTATCCCAATTGGCGATAACGGAGATTTCCCGGAGGAGACGTTATTCCATTTGACGATAACGAAGATTTTTTGGAGGAGACGTTATCCCATTTGGCGATAACGGAGATTTCTAGTTAGAGAAGTTATCCCATTTGGCGATAACGGAGATTTCCGGAGGAGACGTTATCCCATTTGGCGATAACGGTGATTTTTAGGAGGAGACATTATCCCATTTGGCGATAACAGAGATTTCTAGTAAGAAACATTATCCCATTTAGCGATAACGGAGATTTTCCGGAGGAGACGTTATCCCAATTAGCGATAAGGGAGATTTCCCGGAGGAGACGTTATGCCATTTGGCGATAACGAAGATTTTTCGGAGGAGACGTTATCACATTTGGCGATAACGGAGATTTCTGGTTAGAGACGTTATCCCATTTAGCGATAACGGAGATTTTCCGGAGGAGACGTTATCCCATTTGGCGATAACAGAGATTTCCCGGAGAAGATGTTATCCCATTTGGCGATAACGGAGATTTCCCGGAGGAGACGTTATCCCATTTGGCGATAACGGAGATTTCTTGGAGGAGACATTATCCCACTTGGCGATAACGGAGATTTCTGGTAAGAGACGTTAGCCCATTTGGCGATAACGGAGATTTCCCGGAGGAGACGTTATCCCATTTGGCGATAACGGAGATTTCTGGTTAGAGACGTTATCCCATTTGGCGATAACAGAGATTTCCGGAGGAGTCGTTACCCATTTGGCGATAACGGAGATTTTCAGAGGAGACGTTATCCCATTTGGCGATAACGGAGATTTCTGGTAAGAGACGTTATCCCATTTGGCGATAACGGAGAATTCCTGAGCGAGACGTTATCCCATATGGCGATAATGGAGATTTTCAGGAGGAGACGTTATCCCATTTGGCGATAACGGAGATTTCTGGTAAGAGACGTTATCCCATTTGGCGATAACGGAGATTTCCCGGAGGAGACGTTATCCCATTTGGCGATAACGGAGATTTCCCGGAGGAGACGTTATCCCATTTGGCGATACCGGAGATTTTTGGTAAGAGACATTATCCCATTTGGCGATAACGGAGATTTTCCGGAGGAGACGTTATCCCATTTGGCGATAACGGAGATTTCACGGAGGAGATGTTATCCCATTTGTCGATAACGAAAATTTCTCGGAGGAGACGTTATCCCATTTGGCGATAACGGAGATTTCTGGTAAGAGACGTTATCCCATTTGGCGATAACGAAAATATCCCGGAGGAGACGTTATCCCATTCGGCGATAACGGAGATTTTTCGGAGGAAACGTTATCCCATTCGGCGATAACGGAGATTTTCCTCAGGAGACGTTATCCCATTTGGCGATAACGGAGATTTCTGGTAAGAGACGTTATCCCATTTGGCGATAACGGAGATTTCTGATAAGAGACGTCATCCTATTTGGCGATAACGGAGATTTCCCGAAGGAGACGTTATCCCATTTGGCGATAACAGATATTTCTGGTAAGAGACGTTATCCCATTTGGCGATAACGGAGATTTTCCGGAGGAGACGTTATCCCATTTGGCGATAACGGAGATTTCTGGTAATAGACGTTATCTCATTTGGCGATAACGGAGATTTTCCGGAGGAGTCGTTATCCCATTTGACGATAACGGAGATTTCCCGGAGGAGACGTTATCCCATTTGGCGATAACGGAGATTTCTGGTAAGAGACGTTATCCCATTTGGCGATAACGGAGATTTTCCGAGAGCGTTATCCCGTTTGGCGATAACGGAGATTTCCTGGAGGAGGCGTTATCCCGTTTCGGCGATAATTTGCGGAGATTTCCCGGAGGAGACTTGGTGATAACGGAGATTTCCCGGAGGAGACGTTATCCCATTTGGCGATAACGGAGATTTCTGGTAAGAGACGTTATCTCATTTGGCGATACCGGAGATTTCCCGGAGGAGACGTTATCCCATTTGGCGATACCGGAGATTTTTCGGAGGAGACGTTATCCCATTTGGCGATAACGGAGATTTCTGGTAAGAGACGTTATCCCATTTGGCGATAACGGAGATTTTCCAGAGGAGACGTTATCCCATTTGGCGATAACGGAGATTTCTCTGAGGAGACGTTATCCCATTTGGCGATATCGGAGATTTCTGGTAAGAGACGTTATCCCATTTGGCGATAACGGAGATTTCCCGGAGGAGACTTGGGGATAACGGAGATTTCCCGGAGGAGACTTTATCCCATTTGGCGATAACGGAGATTTCTGGTAAGAGACGTTATCCCATTTGGCGATAACGGAGATTTTCCGGAGGAGACGTTTTCCCATTTTGCGATAACGGAGATTTCTGGCAAGAGACGTTATCCCATTTGGCGATAACGGAGATTTCTCGGAGGAGACGTTATCCCATTTGGCGATAGCGGAGATTTCCCGGAGGAGACGTTATCCCATATGGCGATAACGGAGATTTCCCGAAGGAGACGTTATCCCATTTGGCGATAACGGAGATTTCCCGGAGGAGACGTTATCCCATTTGGCGATAACGGAGATTTTGGAGAAAATGTTATTCCATTTGAAAATAACGGAGGATTTTGGGAGAAAACGTTATTCCATTTCGAGATAACGGAGAATTTTGGGAGACAACGTTATTCCATTTGGAGATAACGGAGCATTTTGGGAGAAAGCGTTATTCCATTTGGAGATAACGGAGAATTTTGGGAGACAACGGAGCATTTTTGGAGACAACGTTATTCCATTTGGAGATTACGAAGCATTTTGGGAGAAAGCGTTATTCCATTTGGAGATAACGGAGCATTTTGGGAGAAAGCGTTATTCCGTTTGGAGATAACGGAGCATTTTGGGAGACAACGTTATTCCATTTGGAGATAACGGAGCATTTTGGGAGAAAGCGTTATTCCATTTGGAGATAACGGGAAATTTGTTGTTATCATTACTACTTGGCACGTTACTTGAGCATCGGGGCAATTTTTTTTGTAGAAATGTGGCAGAAATTGGGCCAGGATGTATATGAAATGTGTTTGAGGAATGATTTTTATGCAGGTTTTGATAAGGTAGGGTTTTATCCCTTGGGTGCGGACTGAACTGCTGCTGAGGTGTTGTTAATGCTACCAAAAGGCATCATGTGGACCAGATTTCCCTCTTGGGCTGAGATCGGGTTTAAACCTCGGCTAAGTTCCTTTCTCAAACTCTAGCACTTGAAGTTGATGCTGACAGGATTTTAGAACCAAAGACTAAAGCAAATGCCAAAGTGACCAAACCTCTCTTCTGAAGATGGATGTGACTTATCGAAGCCCCGGTCTGAGGGAAAATTTCTGCAAAGCCCCAGGTTCTATTAAAGCGAGGAAAGATCCTTTCATTGGTAAAGCCCCGGCTTGAAGAGATGACTTGATAGAGCTCTGATTGATGGTCTGATCCAAGATAACGGCGAAACACCAAACTGACTGGTCATCCAAAGAGAGAGTTGTGTTTGAAGCGACCTCAAGGAATTCATGAACAAAAACTTCTCCAAATGACTTGCGAAGCCCCTAACTTTACAAAGTATCATGGGGAAGGCCCGAATGTATTGATTATAAAACCAAACTGGTTGCTTGACCATGACTAATCTCAAAATGCACTTAATGCAGCCCCAATCCGTTGAAACATTACGTTATGAAGCGTGAAGCCCATCCTAGTTTCAAGAAAAGATTCTCATTCTGATTGGTGCGAAGGGGTCTTGTAGACTCGACTTCCGATGTTGGACTTAAAGTCATGATTAATCCCCGATCCTGACACCAAAGAATTTGCTCGTGGCAGGCTTTCAACAAACAGAACTTCCCTTTTCTTGGCAAAGCCCCGATTTGATGAACTGAGTAGGCAAAGTCTAAATTTTGAAGAAGTGACTTGGTGGAGCCCCAATCTTATGACCTAGTTAAAGTCCCAATCTGATTGGTACTGCAAAGGTGATCCTGAGGTTAATCTGACCAAGACTGAATCCATCTAGGGATCTAGTGAAGAACCCGATGCGGACTCAAAATGACTAGAGAGGCCCCAATCTAAGGAAATGGCTTGATGAAACCCCAACCTTGAAGAGTCTCAATGCAGCCCTAATGCAAATTGTAGCAGAAGAGGGAAAACCTATCCTTTCATACTTACTTTCTTATTTTCTTTAGTCAATCAGTCAACCGCAAGAAGATGTGAAAGAAAAGTATTTTAGAAATTTATACATGCAGGGGCATATTTTTCGAAAGGTGGGAATAGATCCCGATTTTGTGTTATTTTGATGGCCTCATTCGACGTAGGCACAAGAACTCGCTTTGGGTTTGACTCTTTTGAGAGAGTATAAGCGTAGAAAGGTTTGTAAAAGTGTATGGAAGCCCCTGCTGACAGAAAACCAGTGTTTAGCACTATCTTTCATAAGATGTAGAAAAATAAGACTTGTCAAGACATCTGGAAACTAGTTTTATTTACAATGATCACAAGATTGCTTAAAACCCTTTATTAATGTTCGGGTTATTCAACCACTAATCTCGATATGACCAAACATTTTGATTAATCATGAGGAGAAAGTCAACCGATGTCGCGGATCAAGGTTGGCTGGGTGTGAAAGAAAGGTTTGTGTATAGGGAGGTCATTGATGAGACCGGGTTTTCTGGGATTTGAATGTGTTTATGACCGGACCATTTCTGGTTGCCTACGTTCTCCTCATTGTGAGGAGCTCAGGTTACCGTAGTTCGGCTGAACTGTGTTTGGCTTTGGGAAAGGGGATGAATATTTGTGGTTCCTTTGGTGAGAAAGCTCGGATGAGAAGGTTGGATGATGAGGCATGGGCCTTGAGATGATTCATTGACCAGTCATTTTAGACGGCTGCTTCAATGATTCTGTTGCTTCTTAATAGTCATCTTTTATCGGGAGAGAAAGAATTTGGATCTAGCTTAAGGACTTACGATATGCTTCTGCCTTTGCTTTAACCGCTCCATTGTTATCGACAACATCTGTTCTTCAAGCTTTGATTTTGCCCATCTGTCAAGCTTTCTGATTGGCGATGCTGGGTCCTTGGCCTCTTTTTTTTTTTTTTTGAAGCTCCTGCTTGGGTTTTTTTTTTGAAGCACTTAAGGACGAAGGCAAGCCCCTACTTGAACTTTCTCGATGGGCATGAGGGCGATGGAAATCTCCTAGGTTGTTGTCGACATGGGGTCAACCTTTCGATGTTGAGTGACCTTCTGTTGTTCCTTGATGTTTCCGCCGTCGTTGACTTGGTCAAGGTGATGGTGGGGACATGATTTGGGAAGTGTATGGCTTGATGGAGGCCTTTGTGAGGTAAGGAAAGTGTATAGGGAGAGTGTTGGTTGACTTTCTCACACCAATTAATCAGAACATTGATTATTTCGAGAGGTTATTTGTTGAGCAATGCAAGTGATCATATAAAATAAAACCATTTCATTAAATATAACGTAGGTGTGCAAATAATGTCTTAAGTCTAGCAAGAAAAGAAAAAGACTCTTTTATAGAAGATTATGATTAACTACAATGTCCGAGGAGGACTTGATTGAAAGAGTAAAGTACTAGAACCTACGAAGGTTGACTGAGAGACTGTTTTATCTTTTAATTTTGTTTAAGGATAGGTAGCCCCTAGCCTAGCTACTCTTAGCTGGTTGGACTGCCAGGGCACTTGAGTTTTCCTTCGTCGATCAACCCTTGGACTTCTTTCTTCACAGTCAGACACTTGTCGTAACAGATGTGTGCCCTTGGCAAAGGAGTTGGGTCTGAGTTGACTGGCCCTGCTTCCCACTCCATGACACTTATGTTGGCATTACTTGGGGAAAGATTGTTAGATACACGCAGGCATTCAAGCGTCCCATCTTCTATCAGCTTCTGGATCTCATGCCTCAAATAGTGGCAATCATCAGTGTCGTGTGCGTGGTACTGGTGGAAACGACAATGCTTAGACTCATCCAACCGAATTTTAGGTTTCTTGGGCTTCCAATTCTCCAGTGGCTTTATCAGATTTTCTTTCACTAGTTCTTCCAGCATCTTGCTTAAAGGCATCTCCACATCGTCATAATGAAGGGAGCGAAGTTTTCGGGAGGCAACGTTGTTCCCAAGACTCGGATTTCCATTGTTCAGTTGGTTCCATTGTTGGATCTATCTAAAAGAGGCTGTGGCATTCTTTCCTTTGTGAGGAACCGATGCTGAGTTGGGTGCAATTGCTGCTTGGTACTCGTAGTACTGGGTTATGTTTGAGGCTGGTTGTGTCTTCGGGCCTTTCTCGAGCTTAGAACTGGTATTGACCAAGCGAGTTTCGGGGAAAGTTGTCCTATCAGATTCTCTCACTTCGGGCATTTGGATTTTGCACGGCAGAATCACTTCTTTCCCTAGTTCGACATCTTGGGTCGAGGGAGTACTGGTACTCATCAGGAGATCAAGATTTTCTTGCATTCGTTTCACTTGTTCCATCAATACTGCCACATGGGCGTCAACGGGAACACTCGAGTTACTGGAACTCGCAACAAGACTTTTACCAGCAGAGGGAACCACAGTAGTAGACCGGTGAAACTGACGGGTGAATTCACTAAGTCCGGTAGACGGCAACGGAAAACTTGAGGCATCCGGATTTTCTTTTAGCAACTCATGATCGTATTCAGGTGGGTATAGTGGTCTCAGAACATAGACACATGGCTCAAACTGATTATGTGAAGCTGGAGCATAAGGCGCGAGTGCTGCTGGCGAAAGCAGGTGTGATGAAGCCCAATGATACGAGGAGCCGAGGGCGATGGAGCCACGATGGCACGAGATCTTGGGAGGAGGGCAGTAGTCCTTGGTGGGGAATCATATGTCGAAGGAGGAGGGTATTGGTTGTAGGATGGAGGGTATTGGTTATATGATGGAGGGTATTGGTTGTAGGATTGAGGGTATTGGTTATAGGGATGGAGTGTATTCAGGATGTAGGGGCCGAGATCTTATTTCTGGAGTTTCATCTTTGACCATGACAAGAGAACCATTTACCTCAACTGTTACCTGAACTCCATGACGGCGGAGAGCATCGATGAGCATGGCTTGCTGCTCTTCATGAATCTGCGGCTGTTTTCCAAGGCGAGGGCTAACTCTTCCTCTCTAGTCATCGGATTACCCGTACCATCACTATTTTCTGTCATATCTGCCATTCTATACCCTGAGTAGACAAAGCGATGATTTCTGACTGCCGAACGAGGTTTCCGCACCGAAAGCGCCGGACCCGGTATTCTCACCCACTTCTTTCTCGCTGCGGAAAAGAGATAGGCAAGGTTTAGATTTGGGGGTAGGCAAGGTTTAGACTCGGGGTAAGTGAGGTTTAGACTCGGAGGTAGGTGAGGTTTAGACTCGGAGGTAGGTTAGGTTTAGACTCGGAGGTAGGTGTTTAAACTGAAGGCTCAAGTAACATGCATGTACTGCTTAAGTTTTACATAAACACATTTTCTCCTAATCCTAATTGATCGGAAAAGATTAGACCTTGAAAGGTCAAGATAGAAAATTGGACCGTGAGGGTCTTGATTGGAGATTTGACCGTGAAAGGTCGAGATTAAAGATTTGACCATGGAAGGTCGAGATTGCCTATTTGACCATGAACGGTCGATATCGGAGGTTGGACCATGAAGGTCGCGATTGGATATTTGACCGTGAAAGGTCGAGATCGAAGTTCGGAGATCGGAACGTGAAGGTAGCGATTGGAGATTTGACCGCGAGAGATCGAGATCGAAGAGCGGAGATCGAACCGTGAGGGTCTCGATTGGAGATTTGACTGCGAGAGGTCGAGATTAAAGATTGGACCGGGAGGGCCTTGATTGGAGATCAGACCGTGAGGGTCTTGATTGGAGATTTAACCGTGAGAGGTCGAGATTAAAGTTCGGAGATCGGACCGTGAAGGTAGCGATTGGAGATTTGACCGCGAGAGATCGAGATCGAAGATCGGAGATCGAACCGTGAGGGTCTCGATTGGAGATTTGACCGTGAGAGGTCGAGATCGAAGTTCGGAGATCGGATCGAGAGGGTCTCGATTGGAGATCGGACCGTGAGGGTCTCGATTGGAGATCGGAGATCGGACCTTGAGGGTCTCGATAGGAGATCGACCGTGAAAGGTCAGGATTAAAGATTGGAGATCAGACCGTGAAAGGTCGAGATCGAAGATCAGAGATCGGACCGTGAGGGTCTCGATTGGAGATTTGACCTTGAAAGGTTAGGATTAAAAATTGGAGATCGGACCGTGAGGGGTCGAGATCGAAGAGCGGAGATCGGATCGTGAGGGTCTCGATTGGAGATTCCAGAAATGGGATCATGCAATCGTGATTCCATTAATTGTTCAAGTTTACTTAAAACAGTGTCTATTAATTATTTCTATTTGGTTGGAAAAGGTTGCCCTTCTTTTTCGCAACTACTCTAGATCCTGGATCAGTGGGTTCCGTCACTACGTCTATAAACCCCTCGTTTTCCACCTGTAATTCGACATCCCAGGGTGGACAGCCCCGGGTGAGGGTCCTATAGGGCACGGGGATCCCACCGACCGAGAGATAAGAACGGTCCTAGGTTCTAGTGGATCATAGGAATTTTTAACGCACGAGCGATGCGGATTATAGTCAATGTCAATGCCGTAAATGTCAAGTCTTTTAGCCTCAACAAAATTTCGGCAGAGTTCCGCTTACGCGATAGACGTTTTGACTTCGGCATTGTCCAAGGAAAATAATAGGCATGGGTCGGACGTTAAAAGTCGAATGACACGGCGTCAATTGAGTGTTGTTGCATACTTTGTGCAAGTCAAAGTCAACGCCGGGGTCAAGATTTTGCCAATTTCTGCCTAACAAAATTTTGGCATGGCTTCGCTTGCTCGAGGAATCTTGATTTTTGGCACGGGCTCGGGTTTGACTCTTACATACCCCGTGCAGGTCAAAGTCAAAGTCAATGCCGGGGTCAAGATTTTGCCAAAATTGCTTAACGAAATTGCGGCATGGTTTCGCTTGCGCGAGGGATCTTGACTTTTGGCATGGGCTCGGGTTTAACTTTTACGGGGGTATACAACGAGGCTGTATGACACGGTCTAGACCAAAAACCAACCAAAAAGTCACGGTTTTAAAAGTGTGACACGAACTAGTGCATTAGTCGACACTGGCTGCCATGGGGAGTTTGGGATGATTCCGTGCGTGCCCGGGAGCGTCGTAACAATGTCCGTGACTGCAGCTGAACAACCA
Organism: Adenophora triphylla var. japonica; assembly: GCA_022495995.1. Taxonomy (NCBI): domain Eukaryota; kingdom Viridiplantae; phylum Streptophyta; class Magnoliopsida; order Asterales; family Campanulaceae; genus Adenophora; species Adenophora triphylla. The sequence continues at coordinate 116,269 of JAFEMH010005762.1, forward strand.
TCCTGGGTTAAAAGGACGTGCGTGCAAAGTGTACAGGATATATAGTGCGCGTAGTGTGCGGTCTCCTAAAAAATTCTTTTTTGAGTTAAAATAGAGATTTTCATCATGTGTTTTAAAAGAATATTTTTCGGGGACGGGGAAAATGCAACACATAGGCACGTAAATTTTCTGGAACCTGGCCAGACTCAGGACTGAATAGCCCCAAGCTGCCATGGCTTCCAGATTAACCTCAGAAAAGTGTCCTGGTGAAACTGTGAATGAAGCCGCCCGGCTTAGATCTAGGAAGATCAAGCCGTTTGGCTAGATCCAACAGTTCCAGGTTCCAATTTGCTTCATATCCAGACTGTTTCTCCAGGCATTTTTGGCAACTTTCAGCTTCAGAATGGCCCCTGTTCATTATTCAGAGTATGCACAAACCAAAAAGGAATACAAAGATGCATGAAAAAGGAAAAATCGCACAAGCATAAAAATCAGACCCGAGACGGAAGGCTAACCCTCGTAAACGTTTTCCAATGCTTCTTATGATAAAAGAAGTTTGGAAACAATTTACATGTCCCCAGCGGAGTCGCCAAACTGTGAATGTGGGCCCTTCCAGCGATTGAACTGTTTTTATAGGGTTGCCATTTCACTTCAGTTTGAAGACACCTGTTTTATTGAAAAACAGAGTCGCCACGCCATTTTGATTTCCTCAAAACTTTGAAAAAAAGGATAAGGGTCTGGAGGTTAAGTTACTCCTTGGGAAGAACGTATTGCGTTCACCCAAGGAGCCTTGCAAAAGCAAGTCTTCCTAGATCCGAAGTTTGTGCTTGTTTGTGCGCTCGCACTACAAGGAAAAATGATTTTAGCTACGGCAAATTCCGTATCTAAAATGAAGATTCCGTAGCTAAATCGTGTTTAGAGACGGATTTGTTCCGTAGCTATTCCGTGGGTGCAGGTTTGTCGCTAAATTGGGCGTCGCTGTTTTGTAGCTGTTTTAGAGACGGACATATCCGACTCTAAATTAGAGACGGATATGTCCGACTCTAAATTAGAGACGGATATGTCCGACTCTAAATTAGAGACGGATATGTCCGTCTCTAATTTAGAGACGAATATGTCCGTCTCTAATTTAGAGACGAATATGTCCTCTAAAACAGCTACAAAACAGCGACACCCAATTTAGCGACCAACCTGCACCCACGGATTAGCTACAGAACAAATATGTCCCTAAACACGATTTAGAGACAGAATCTTCATTTTGGCTCTGAGCCCTAATTTCTTTGTCTCTAAAACACATTTTCCTTGTAGTGTATATATATATATATATATATGCATTATAATACTACTAAAATACACTTATAAATAACCTTATATTGAAACAATTGTCATATACATCAATTAACAATGTCAAAATACCACTACTAAAATGTAATTCACAGTCATAAAATAAGAGGATCATCTAATTCCTGCAGAGACAGAGGGATATAGAGTCAATATACTACTGGTTTGAGTTGAGCAGACGGGAGCAGAGGAGGCATGACAACACTCACGTAAGGCAGAAAATCTTGTCCCAAACACTTGCAGAGTCTGGCCCATGCAATGCCTACAACACAGAGAAATATAGTACATAAGAAGAAATTGCCGTATCAGTCTACTATACAATAAAGGAATATTTACATATAAAGTAGTTATCACAGGAAACACGAGCAAGCAATAGTAATACAACATTGTAACAACATGCAAGATAGAAAGCGAAAGGAAGTCTATTGCACAAATAGCCAATAACAGTACTGTGCACTGGGACCCATTTTTGTGAAAGGTGCACCAATGCAATTGTCCATCTTGAGGATTTCAAGGTGAGGATGTAACGGCGTTGCTTCATATGCTTCTTTGGATTCATAAGTTTACAGTTCATAACGGAGCAGACATCCGCCTAATAGATACAAGGGATAAGCATTGGATAGGATTATTGATACTAGAAGGAACGTGTTGGTAAGATTTAGAGCCAAGTAGTACTGGTCCATGTAGACGATTATCCAAGTGGAGGGCGTTGGCCTCCAAACTTAGAATACCTACAATAGAAATTTAGAATACCCTCATAAGCGTAAGTCCAAATATAGTAGGCTTAAAAGACAGAAGATTAGGCGTAATAGAGAGATTTCAGATAGAAAGTATATATTGTGGACACTAATTAATGGTGGGCAAACTTATGTACAAAGTTTCTGTTCTTTTTCATTGGCAGCTTTTATAAGATGGTAGAGTGAAGATAAATAAACAAGTGTCAACCATGAGGAGTTGGTGGGCATAAAGCTTAATGCAATTATATAGAAAGCATACCGTCCAGTTAGGCAAACAAACCTATCTAGCTGATCAGCCAACGTCACAAGCGAGACTTGTTTTGAATGCGAGCAGATTTCTGCATTGTGTCAACCGTCAAATAACATAATGCCATATGGAAATTAATGCAAATGCAAAATTAAGTTAATGAAAATTTGAGCCCGGGAATAAAATCAAATGGACTTAAAAATCGAATTGGGTGGGCTTTATAGATAAGAGGGAATATCAGTTCAACAGAGAACCGGCTCGCTCACCCACCAAAGCGACCAAAAGAGAAAACGAAACAAGAATGAATATTTGGGGGAGAACAATTCTTGTAACCTGAAAATAAACATAAAATATTTGTTGCATACAAGACTTGCTCGAGTCTCGTCTCTTTCTAACGACGAGAAAAGGGTCAATTAAGTGAAGCTCTTATCTCAACTATTCCGTCCAAAAAAAAAAAAAAAAAAAACAAACAAAAAGCTGCCAAAATTAGAACCTCGAATGGCTTTCATTTAGTTTACCTCTCCGGAAGCATTACCGGTTCGCAATGTGGAGTATGAGGGAAAAGATCAACGGCTATGGCTTTAAGCGGGTCGAAAAGGCTCGAGTTGGGCATTGACTTGGCCCTATGGCGGGCCAAACCTCGCACCGCTCATATTCCTCCATCCCCTATTATCCTTCTTCCCCTTCTCGGTGCTATATCCGTAGATGGAGTGCAAAGTTCAATAGCATTCGCCACTAAGCTATATCGTGGATTGCATGAGATGTATCTCGAGACGTAAAATAATTTAAATTAACATTACGTAAGCCATAATTATTAACCAAGAAATCCAAAATAATGCAATGAAGAAACTAACACAAGCCTCCTCAAACGCGAGATGAGTTCTCAAAGCTTTGATCACCTGCAAACGAGATAAACAAAAGTAAGTTCCGCATGACTCCTTGCTAAAAAACAACAAAGATATGAATATTCAAATAAACTTCCTACTGTGTGGAATATTGCATCACGTAGAAACTACGAGAATCAACTTCTTACATGACGAGAGGAGCGTAAAATCGGAGGGAACTATTCCAAAGGACCAACTCAAAATTTTAAACCTAATATATTTGGTTCATTTCCCATGATTATAATTCTTAATGTCATTTATTTCCTACCATATAGAGCCTGTTTCCATGACCTTCCTTGAATGTTGGTGGCTTGAGTGTGCATTGATGGTAAGAGTGAACAATGTGAACATCCTCTCTAAAGAAACGGTTGTCATTTGGATGTATGTCAACCATTGGTATTTCCTTTTGATAACTACTAAAATGACCACTCATGAGGTAACTCGTTAACATGTTAATGCACCGGTTTAATAGTTATCTCAATCGGCAAAAGCTACAAAAGTATATTCTACAATTCGATCGGGGTTACTGTTTTGTCATGGTAAAAGAAAGCCATGTGCATCAAAATTTAGCATCAAGGAAGAGGAAAGAGCAAAGCCAGCAAAAAGAGAGCAAAAGAATTTTGCTACCTTTTCTGGTCTATTTCTCAGAAGCATTAGACCCAATAACATTATTAAACACACGATCCATAACCCAACTAATCATCCCACTTAGTAATTTTAAACCCTAAAGCGAAATAGCATAAAACAGGTTCCTCATGTAACAAAGATGCATAGTTCTTGTTTAGAAGTGGAACAAAAACCTGGACTACTAAGCATTAAATAATCTATGCTTTTCCCTTGAATCCTTGATGAATGTTTCCAGGAGCAAGCTATACATCTCTACAAATTCCATTAATAAAATGGTCATCTCACAAATACCCAATAAAAAACGAGCATTAACATGATGTTTAAACTGCAGATTTGTCTGTGAACTGCTACATACAACATTCTCAGAAACAATTCTTACAAAACGGAAAGTTAAACCTGAAGTCAATTATATGATTCCAACTCAACATTCTCGTATTCGTATCTAAGAATTTGATAATTTACCTGGAATTGAGGCATCAAGGGTTGAAGGAGATCCGGCCCGGCAAATACACAACTAAACAAGTCAAGAAAAAACCCCAAAATAGTTTCAAAATTGAATGTTTCAAATTAATCCCTAACCCTAAATATCAAATAATAGAATTTCGTAATTTACTCCGGAATTGAGGCCTTGAGGGATTGATGTATATCCGAAGGGGAGAGATCGAAGCATGTTAAGAGTGATACTCGGATGAATCGAGAGAGGAGGAGACGGAAGGAGGCGAGATTGTTTTGGTTTGGGATGAATGATGCGGGAGAGATAGACTCGGGATAACGTGCGTCATGCCGCCGGTCTCAAGCTCACGGGTTTTCTAACCGGAGAACAAGGCTTACCGAGTGGAGATTCCATTGTTGAAACTTTGAAACTTTACGAGCTCGTTTAGGGAATACCTATGAGAGGGTGAGCGCTCTTGCTTTTAAATTCATTGTAGTAGTTCGTTCGTTATACTCTACGTTCTGATTTGGGGGAAAAGGCATTGTAATTAGGGGGAAAAGGGGAGGGGCGCGATGTTAAAATGTTTGAGAAAGGAAGTGGCGGGAATTGAAAAAAAAATGAGTCATCAAATGGGTTTTGTTATATAATAAAAATAATATTAGTAAAAATAATATTAGTAAAAATAATTATTAATATCAAAAATAATTTAAAATATAAAATAATATTATCTAATAATAATAAATAATAATATATCATAAAAAGTTTTTGAATAAAAAAGTTAACTTTTTAACAATTTTTTGAAAATACAGTTAACTTTTTAACAGTTTCTGTACTGATGTCTACTGAATATTAACTTCTTATTTTTTTTCAATTTTTTTTGGATAAAGAAGACTATTTTAGACTTTTGTTTACTACATACATTTTTTGCAAAAAGTTATATCAAAAAAGTTATGAATTTTGAAAGAAGTTAAGTTTTATTTCTTTCAAAATTCATAACTTTTTTTATATAACTTTTTGCAAAAAATGTATGTAGTAAACAAAAGTTTAAAATAGTCTTCTTTATCCAAAAAAAATAATTGAAAAAAAAGAAGTTAATATACAGTACACAAATTAACAAAACTGTTAAAAAGTTAACAGATTTTTCAATGGTATTGCTGTACTGATGTCTCCTAAACCCTAAACCCTATATCATATATACATATACCTTATACCCTAAACCCTATACCCTAAATCATATACCCTATACCCTATACCCTTAAATTTTATTAATTAAGGGTGGTGGTGGTAGTAGTGATAATGGACCTAGTGGTAGTAGTGGTGGTAGTGGTAGTGGTGGTGGTGGTGGTGGTGGTGGTAGTAGTAGTAGTAGTGGTAGTAGTAGTGGTGGTGGTGGTGGTGGTGGTAGGACTGGTAGTAGTAGTATTGGTAAGAGTGGTAGTAGTAGTGGTAGTAGTAGTAGTGGTGGTGGTAGTGGTAGTGGTAGTGGTAGTAGACTAGTAGTGATAGTGGTGGTAGTAGTAGTAGTATTGATAGGAGTGGTAGAGGTAGGAGTGGTGGTAGTGGTAGTTGACTAGTAGTGGTATTGGTAGTAATGATGGTGGTGGTGGTAGTAGTAGTGGTAGTAGTAGTGGTGGTGGTGGTGGTGGTGATGGTGGTGGTGATAAACTGGTAGTAGTGGTAGTAGTAGTGGTAGTAGAAGTAGTGGTGGTAGTGATAGTGGTGGTAGACTAGTAGTAGTAGTGGTGGTAGTGGTAGTGGTATTGGTAGGAGTGATAGTGGTAGTGGTAGTTGACTAGTAGTGGTAGTGGTAGTAATGGTGGTAGTGGTAGTAGTGGTGGTAGTGGTAGTGGTGGTGGTGGTGGTGGTGGTAGTAGTAGTAGTAGTATACCTATACCTTATACCCTATACCCTAAACCTAAAGCCCTGAACCCTAAACCCTAAGCCCTAAACTCTATCCACTATACCCTAAACCTTATACTCTAAACCCTATACCTTAAACCCTAAACCCTAAAACCTAAACCCTATACCCTAAACCCTAAACCTTATACCTTATACCCTAAACTCTAAGCCCTAGACCCTATACCTTATACCCTAAACCATAAACTCTAAACCTTATACATTATACCCTATACCCTAAACCTTATACCCTATACCCTATACCCTAAACATAAAGCCCTGAACCCTAAACCCTAAGCCCTAAACTCTATCCACTATACCCTAAACCTTATACTCTAAACCCTATACCCTAAACCCTATACCCTAAATCCTAAACCCTAAACCATATACTCTAAACCCTATACCCTAAACCCTAAACCCTAAACCTTATACCCTATACCCTATATCCTATACCCTAAACCCAAAGCCCTGAACCCTAAACCCTAAGCCCTAAACTCTATCCACTATACCATAAACCTTATACACTAAACCCTATACCCTAAACCCTATACCCTACCCTAAACCCTAAACCTTATACCCTATACCCTAAACCCAAAGCCCTGAACCCTAAACCCTAAGCCCTAAACTCTATCCACTATACCCTAAACCTTATACTCTAAACCCTATACCCTAAACCCTATACCCTAAACCCTAAACCCTATACCTTAAACCCTAAACCTTATACCCTATACCCTATACCCTATACCTTATACCCTATACCCTATACCCTAAACCCAAAGCCCTGAACCCTAAGCCCTAAACTCTATCCACTATACCCTAAACCTTATACTCTAAACCCTATACCCTAAATCCTATACCCTAAATCCTAAACCCTATACCCTAAACCCTAAACCTTATACCCTATACCCTATACCTTATACCCTATACCCTATACCCTAAACCCAAAGCCCTGAACCCTAAGCCCTAAACTCTATCCACTATACCCTAAACCTTATACTCTAAACCCTATACCCTAAACCCTATACCCTAAACCCTAAACCTTATACCCTATACCTTAAACCCAAAGACCTGAACCCTAAGCCCTAAACTCTATCCACTATACCCTAAACCTTATACTCTAAACCCTATACCCTAAACCCTATACCCTAAACCCTAAACCCTAAACCTTATACCCTATACCCTATACCCTAAACCCAAAGCCCTGAACCCTAAACCCTAAGTCCTAAACTCTAACCACTATACCCTAAACCTTATACCCTATACCCTAAACTCTAAGCCCTAGACCCTATACCTTATACCCTAAACCATAAACCATAAACCCTAAACCTTATACCTTATACCCTATACCCTGAACTCTAAACCCTAAGCCCTAAACTCTAACCACTATACCCTAAACCTTATACCCTATACCCTAAACTCTAAGCCCTAAACCCTATACCTTATACCCTAAACCATTAAACGTAAACCCTAAACCTTATACCTTGTACCCTATATACTAGCTAAACCCTAAATCATATACATATACATTATACCCTAAACTTTAAGCCCTAGATCCTATACCTTATACCCTAAATCATATACCCTATAACCTAAATCCTAAACCCTAAACCCTAAATTAGAGACGGATTAAAATCCGTCTCTGATTTAGAGACAGATTCAACATTCGTCTCCAAAGTTTAGAGACGGATTCTGAATCTGTCTCTAATTTAGAGACGGATTTTGAAGCTATCTCTAAATCAGAGACGGATACAAAAATCCGTCTCTAAACTTTGGAGACGGATGTTGAATCTGTGTCTAAATTAGAGACGGATTTTAATCCGTCTCTAAATTAGAGACGGATTATGTATCTGTCTCTGATTTAGAGACGAGTGCTAAATCTGTCTCTAAACTTTTAGAGACGAATGTTGAATCTGTCTCTAATTTAGAGACGGATTAAAATCTGTCTCTGATTTAGAGACAGATTCGACATCCGTCTCCAACGTTTAGAGACGAAATCTGAATCCATCTCTGATTTAGAGACGGAATCAGAATCCGTCTCTGATTTAGAGACGGATTCAGATTCCATCTCTGATTTAGAGACGGAATCAGAATCCGTCTCTAAACTAGAGGCATGTCGGGAATCGAGTCTACGGAATTAGAGACGGGATCTGATTCCGTCTCTAATTCAGAGACGAAATCAGAATTCGTCTCTAAATTAGAGACGGAATCAGAATCCGTCTCTAATTTTTGGTTCTGTCTCTAATCAGTCACCAAATTAGCTACAGACTCCGTCCGTAGCTAATTTTCCGTCTCTAATTCCGGTTTTCCTTGTAGTGTCGTGTGTGTGTGTGTGATTTGAAAAGGGGAGGGAATGTGCCAAGTTTATCTACCAGACATATAAACCATTTAAGGAGGTTAGAGCTCGGGATTCTTTGGATTTGATATTTTCGGGATTTTGATCTCGTGCTCATTTTGGACTTAAGATCATCATTACAGGACCTTTCTACCCTCCCGTTAGGTTAATCAACCATGGTAGGCGTAAGAGCCTTGGTATGTCTTAAACCAACGTTCTTTGGGGACTTGGTCATATGTGATCGAGAGAGGGTCACCTTTTAAGTCCAAGAATGAGACTCTTTAGAAAAGGAGGAATCTTTCCCCATCAATCCTACATCTTGAGACGATAGATATTCGTAGGGACATTTTATGTTCATCTCAAGTGATTATCGGAGATGTCGGGACTAAGATCCGTCCGCTTCTAAAGGGACTATGATTATGGCATTTTAATGGTGGAAACGATGTAAAGATGAAGCCTTTACGCTGATCCGCACCATGGAATGCTCCAAGAACCAAGGGACTAGGGGGAAGGGGTATAAAAATTGGATCTTTATATTCATCCTATGTCTTTCGTGCCTTAAAAGGCTATTAGACAATCCTCGAAGAGAGATCCATCTTTAAGGGACATGGGGGAAATGACATTTAAAGTAAAGATTGCATTTTTAAGGTAAATAACACAATGAACATTATTAAACTAGAGACATAAAGTAAAAAAGGATGATCTTTATGGCATTTCCTATGTCCTTTAAGACCTCATAAGGTGGACAATCCTTGGAAAGCTAGATCAAGGGAGGGGGATGACATAATGGAAATAAATATTGCATTTTTATGTAAAAAGTAAAGGGACATCACATCATCATATGGTGGATCTTCCCTAGAACAAGCCACTTTTGGACCCTTGTTCATCCTTGGGAGAGGATCCCCAATGAATCCTTTGTGTGGGGGAAAGGGGGATATGATGATTTACATTGCAAAGATAGGAACTTTAGGGCAATAAATCAATATAAATGACAAGTAATGAAAATATAAATGACAAACAATAAATAAAGCAATATAATGAGAGTATATCAAGGGGAAAGGAAGGAGAGATTACCAATGGTGGTTCTCTCTATCTCCCAAGGGGATTTTCCTATTTAGAAATAGATTAGGAGGGGATTTGTGTATGAGGGAGGTGAGTTTTGAGTGTGTTTAGGGGCTGTAAATTTGAGTTTTTACCTTGGCAACATAACAATACTCGAAATTGTGTGTTAAAATGGGTAGAGGAGGCCTCTATTTATAAGCTGCTGGAAATGGCAAAGTATGTCGCGCGATATAAGTAGCCATAACCGCTTTCTTCTAGAAACATGCAAGGTGGCAGACTGGAAGGCTCTTTCCAGCGAGGTCCTGTACAAATTTATTATTCCTGGCAGGTCCTTCCTTGCTCAGAAAGTTTGGAAAAGTTTTCGAATTTCCCCTAAACTTTATGGAAGTTTGGGGAATTGCCAGGAAACTTTAATTGGAAGGCATGAGCCAGATTTGGGTACTTACACAGAGGTATAGGAATTTCCTCTTCCTGATAACAATCATTTAATGATGAATCAATATTTGAAGTAGAAGTTTTTGCACGCAATGATATATCAAAAGTGCTTCTTGCTTTTGTTTTCCATACGGCCTACCATCCGCTAGACTCTCTTCGTCGATGGGGGTATGGGGTCATATACACCTATTGTGCTTAAGATGCAAGAATGAACACATCATAACTATTATGTCTAGAAGAATGCTTTAAGTCAACAAGATCAAAAGTGCCATGTTTGACAATGCCTAGCTCAGCGTCCCGCCACTCACAATTGAAAAGAACTACAGAATTTCCAAGAAAGTACTCCAATTCAATAACTTCTTTCAATACGCCATAATAATCTAGATTTCCTTTTAGATTGACCCCGCTATTCCAAGTTGATTTCGTTTGGCCATATTCTTCGGTGTGGAATACGTAAACGTAACCATTGACAAAATATCCCTTATATACATTCACTTTTAAGAGCAGACCGTGTGCTAATACTTCTAATCTCGCAGCTTTTGCATCTCCACGGTTGTTCAAAATCTAAATAAAAACACATAGATAGTAAAAAAGCTCATACTTCAAATTCTATTAAAAACATTGAATTAATGAATTGGCATTTACATATTTTTTAAACCAGGAGGGAAATTCGTTGTCTGTCCGTATTAAAATCAATTCAGGCGCAATGTCTCCAGCCTGTTCTTCGAACATACTGCAATCAAGGAGAACATAAAGTTGCCTAGTTCATATTAAAGTTATTAGGATTTACATTACTTAATACAAAATGAAGAATGCTTACTTCAAGTAGTCCTCGACCTCAGCACAGTTAATGAGAATATAGAGTTTAGCCGCTTCTAATTCTTTTGGGCTTAGCATGCGCGTGCACTTTCTATTGCCAAGGAATCGACCAGGTGAAGAAAAAACTGAAATTTTTCCATCGAGATCAGTGACTCCCCCATCATAATTGCGTCCCACTTTAGTGAACCCTGTCTCAATGTCGGGGTGAAAATATGTTGAAACAAATGACACAATTTCATCGATAATCACTGATTCAGACATAAATGCCTCAACTTTTGCTCTATTACTCATCTTCTTTTTCAAACTCCCAAAAAATTGTATTTTAGTTTACTTCTGATTAGAATAGAGGATACTTGGGAAATGTGTAGAGACTAGAGACTGCGCATCTTACATCTGAACTCACATCTAGGTTTTTGTCAAGCTCTTTGTTTTACTTCTGATTAGAATAGAGTCTACTTGGGAAAGGGAGTCTGTTCTTATCATAGAAGGTGATTAGAAATTGTTTAGTATTTTAGTTATCACTTATTAGTGTTTTTATAAGCAACACAATTTTTAATAGTGAAAAGTTTTTGGGCGTAAGCCTAGTTTGCTGGGATCAAAACCAGTGAACGTATATAATTCTTGAGTTATTATTTTATTCCGCTGCATTATTTGTGGATGTGTGGACAGTGTGTGACACATCTGTACTCATATCCGTGAACTGTTAAAGTTGATTGTGCTTCCTAGCTACATGAAACTTTCAATTGGTATCAGAGCCAAATCTCGATATATTACTGAGTGTTGATCCAGAAAGTGTAGTCATAATGGATTGCCAAAATCATCAAAACAGGCCTCCTGTCTTGGATGGCACTAATTATTCTCTTTGTAAGTCTAAAATGCGTAATTACATCAAAGGCATTGATGAAAGGGCTTGGATGTGTATTCTTGTGGCCTGGCAACCTCCTATTGTGGAGAATAGGCCTGAATCTGGTGTTGGTGAATCTGTGTTTGAGAGAAAGCCTGAAGATAGGTGGACACTTGATGAAATACATGCTGCAAACTTTAATTCTAGAGCCATGAGTGCTATTTCCAGCCATGTTTCTGGGAATATGTACAAACTCATCACTAATGAAAGTGTTGCTAAAGCTGCTTGGGATATCTTACAGATACAATGTGAGGTATTCCAAGTGTAAAGGCTACTAGGCTTAGAATTTTAATGGATAGGTTTGAAATACTTAGAATGGAAGAGACTAAAGACATAGTCTCTCATGCTGCTAAAATCCATGAGATTTCGAATGAATGTACTTGTCTGGGAGAATCAATCTCGAATGCCAGACTTGTGAGTAAAATTTTGAGGACCTTACCTGAAAGGTTCAATATCAAGGTGGCTGTTATTGAAGAAACCAACGACACCAACACAGTAGGTTTAGATAAAATTGTTGGTATTCTAACTGTTTTTGAGCTCAATCTTGAGTCTCAACAAAAGAACAAGGCAATAAGTATTGCCCTTAAAAGTTCTGCAGCCATTCCAAAGGAAATAGCTGACCTTTCCTCTGAAATTAATGAATCTAATCATGAGGAAGATGTGGCTGTAATCACCAAGAAGTTCAACTCTATTTTCAAAAACAAAAAGAGAAACAAGTTTCCTAGAAAAAACTCTCAGGATTTAGAGAGACAAGAAGATAATCCTGATGAGGGGTTCAAAAAGAAAAGTCAATGTAGAGCATGTCGTGGCTTTGGTCACTTTGCTAATGAGTGTGCTAACACAATTAAGAAAAGGGGAATTAGTTACACTGGTGCATCGAGTGATAGTGAGGATGATGAAGTATTTACTAACATCTCTGCGTTTGAATCTTCCTCTGTCTGTTTTAATGCTTATACTGCAGATACAAATGAAGAAGAATTTTCTGAAGCTGATCTGGACACGGGTGTGGATACAGATGTGTACACATCCGAACTCACATCCGAGCAGACCTTAAACAGTTTCTCTGTAAAAGGAGATTCAGATGATGAAGATAGGGACATACCCTATAAGGAACTCTTTGCAACCTCTAAGGAACTACATGCTGATTGGATGAAACGTATGGACAAAATTGAGGTACTTGCTAAGGTAAATAAAGCTCTTTCTGATAAATTGATTGCCTATGAAGATGAGAAATCCAAACTTTTAAAAGAAATTGATGTTCAAAAAGATACCATTGCTAAACTTTAAGTTCTTGTGACCAAGAGAGAAGTTGAACTTGAAAAATTCAAAAATGAATGTGAGAAAGCTGAGAATACATTTACCAAGTTAAACAAAAGTAAAATGAAACTTGATGAAGCTATTTCCATGGGTCAACTTAATAAAACTGGTCTGGGCTTTGAAAAAGGCAAATTTGTAAAAGAGAGATGTGAGACTTCTACTTCAAAAAGTGTGGAAAAATCAATCTTGAAAGAAAAACCTTTGTTGAGTGAGAAAAGGCCAAGGAGAAGGCACTACATCTGTCATTATTGCTTTGCTCCTAGGCACATAAGGCCCTTCTGTTACAAATTAAAAGCTGATAAAAGAAATGGTTGTGTTAATCAGTCTCAGATGTGTGAGAAGATGTGTACACATCCGATCACACATCCTGATAATTTGAGACCTCTGCACCACAAAAAGAAATTTGAAACTAAGTGGGTGGCTAAACTAAGTTCTACCTGCAATGTTGTCTACTCTTCCCTCAAGAGTAGTGTCTCTTGATCTTAGTTTTTAGATAATGGGTGCTCTAGGCACATGACAGGTAACCAAGATGTTTTGACAGAATACACATCTGTCAATAGTGGTAAAGTAAATTTTAGTGGTGTTGCACAAGGTAAAATTATTGGGAAAGGAACCCTAGATGTTAAGGGTCTCCCAAAATTGTACAATGTATACCATGTAGAAGGCCTAAAGGCTAATCTGATAAGCATCACTCAGTTATGTGATGATGACTTATATGTGAAGTTTGATAAGAAGATATGTGAGGTGTTTGATAAGTCTAACACATGTGTCCTCACTGGTCTAAGATCACCTGACAATTGTTACAAGTTTTGTGACAATGTGTCGTGTTTAAGTTTTTCTGATGTTGTATTTGATGATACACTTGATTTTAACCTCAAAACTACCAAGGATGATGTTTTAGGTTATCAACTAGAGTGGAAATCTGCTGGTGCAGGAGCTGGAGATACGAAAAGCACTACAAAGGAAAAACAGGCAGATGTGTGTCCAGATGTGCAGAAGGATGTGTACACAACTGTTCCCACATCTGAACACACATCCATGTAAAGAACTGAGTCTGAAGACAGTTCTTCAGATTCAGAGAGAGAAGTTATTTCTGAAAGAGACCATGTTGGATCTGTTGATAGATCAGATAACATTTTGTCCAGAATTCAGAAAGATCACCCCACTTCTCAAGTGGTTGGTGAAATGCATGATCAAAGGCAACCCAGAAGGAATGAGAAGGTAAATCATAGTTATTTGGATGCTTTATGGAGTCATACATCCTTATACTCCAAGGTATGTTGTTACTGCTTTGTGTCTAACATAGTAGGATACATTGACTTAAACTGGGCAGACAATTTTGATGATAAAAACATTTGTGTTCAATGCTCCTACCTTGGTAACATCCTTGATTCCTGGTATAGAAGGAGAAAAATTTATGTCTCATTGTTCATAGCTGAGGCTAAATATGCTGCCCTTGGAAGTTTTTGCACTTTGTCACTTTGGATGAATCAAATACTGAAAGACTATGGATTGAATAGCAAAATTTTGACTTCTTTTGTGATAACAAAAGTGCCTTAGACATATCTAAAAATCCTATCCAACATTCTAGAATAAAACACATTGATATTAGACATCATTTCATTAGGGATCTTGTAGAACAAAAAACTGTGTGTCTGGAATTTGTTGGGACTGAAAATCAATTGGTTGATATATTTATGAAGGCATTAGATTTGGAGAGATTTTTCACCTTGAGGAAGTCTCTTGGCTTGTGTGATATTTAAGGTTGTGTGCCCAAATGTGCACACATCCTCTAACACATCTATATATTTATCTAACTGTAAGAAAAAAAATATATATATATCATGCATTTGCACGAAATATCTCAGTGTGGTCACTTGTGAGTTTTCAACTTTGACACTTTCTGATCACTTAATTGTGGGCATTTCCTTATTGGAAAAGGAAGGACAATTTTAAAACGGGATTCAGTTGAAAAGATATGGCTGAAGTGATTTTGTTACCATAAAAGGTTGGCAAAATTTTAATTTCTTTTAATCCCTATTTATTCGTGATTTGTTGTGTGTGGTAAGCTCAAAGGTTTATAGCCGTTGTGGGACTCTTTCGGTTATGTCTGCAATCCTGTGTCCTGTTTGAGGAAGGAATCCTCAATTGGGTTGGAAAGGGGGATTTGTGAGTATTTTTGTGGCATAACCCTCATCACATCTCCTTAAACTCTCTGTAATTCTTGCTCCATGTCCTCATAATTTCTCTCACACACACGCACCATATATTTCTCTCTCTCTGTCTGTCTAACCAATCTGCAGAATCAATGGAGCTGAAGCTATGGATGTGGGTCAGGATGTGGCCACATTTTGTCACACATCTGTAACTTCTTTTGATGATTAAATAGAATCCCTAGATGCAGAAATTGTTGCATTTGATGCCCTCTCCACTGCTCTCAATGCTTAACTGATTGCCTCCCAGACACATGCCAAGAATCTTGAGGGTTTAACAGTGGAATCTCCAGAAATGGAGACTACACTTTCTAGTCAAAAAGGGGGAGAAGAAGAAAAAGGACGAGAATGATATTGATACTGATGTTGTCTTTGCTGCTACTGTTGATGTTTCAGTTGGGATGCTTAAACTTAGGGGGAGTTTTACTGTTTGTTCTTACTTGTGAATGAGTCATTAACATGTTTGCTTTTAATATTTATTAGTTTGCGTTTAATTTTCGTTTTAGTTATTTGTTAGTTTTAGTCTTGATCTGTAATCCCTAAATACATTTGCTGAATGGTTGCTTTAGTTTACATTTGTTGAACTGCAACTTTTAGTTCTAACTTGTTCTATGCAGTTTTTGTGTGGATGTGTTGACACATCTGCACACACATCCATTCAGGGGGAGTTTTCATGTCTGAAAATATTGGTCTTGATATGATCATCATAAATCTTTGATTTTGATCAGAAAATCCAAAATAGGGGGAGATTGAAAAAGTGAGTTATTAGGAAACAATGTGTTTCCTTACTTCGAATCAATATAAAAAATGGTAAGTTGATTTTGGGACTTTCATGAAAGATTTATATATTTGTTAATATTATAAATATCTTTTATTTATGTACATATATTTATATTAGGACTAACCTACTAACAAAAGATCTTTTCTTGTGAGTGTGCTTCATGTTCCCTTGTAGGATTTAGAAACTCACAAAAGGAAAGTGATTGGTTTCGTGAAAATCCTCTCAAGGTGCATATAAATACAAAGTGATCAGCACAAGAGAAGACACGGCTTTGGAGTGAATTTGAGAGACAATACACAGTTGTGATTCACGGTTTCAACATTGTCAAATTTAGGTTGTGAGTGAAGGTTGTGACATACATCCGAACTCACATCTAGATTTTTGTCAAGTTCTTTGTTTTACTTCTGATTAGAATAGAGTCTACTTGGGAAAGGGAGTCTGTTCTTATCATATAAGGTGATTAGAACTTGTTTAGTATTTTCGTATTTTAGTTTTCACTTATTAGTGTTTTTGTACGCAACACAATTTTTAATAGTGAAAAGTTTTTGGACGTAAACCTAGTTTGCTGGGATCAAAACCAGTTAACGAATATAATTCTTGAGTTATTATTTTATTTCGCTGCATTATTTGTGGATGTGTGGACAATTGTGTGACACATCTGTACTCACATCCGTGAACTGTTAAAGTTGATTGTGCTTCCTAGCTACACGAAACTTTCAAATATAATGCAAGGTACTTTCTAATCGTGTTACAAATAGCGCAATTATGTAGTAAAAATTAGGAAGAACATTTCATTAAAATTATACACATGGCATAATATGTAATGAATCAATAAATTACATTGCATTAATATGTTACTAGATAATATATTGCATTGATCGTAAAAATCATGAAAGTACGCTGAATATTTTGATCATTCACCGATTTTTATATATTTTCAACTTCTAAGGCAACAACAACAATTGCGGTTCAATAGGACCACTTAAATGTAAGGCTTTTAAATATGGAAAAATTCCTTTAGGACCCCTCTGCCCAAATTTTTTTTCCCTTAAAAAAAACTTTTTTTTAAATCCCAAATAAAAAATTATCCCCATTTTAAAATTCCCCCAACACACCCAGCTCCTCTATCCTCCATCTCGTCACGTCATTTCCATTCCCCTCCCATTTTTTATCTCTTAGGGGTCTTTTGGTTCGATGGAAAAAAAGTGAAGGAATGGAATGGTCAATGGAATGGAATTCATGAAGTAATTGGAAGGAAAAAAAACTAGTCAAACCCTCTGTTTGGTTGGCACGGAATGAAATGAAATTGTCATTCAATTTCTTGGCAATTCATGTTTGATTTGAAAATACAAATTATAGGAATGGAATGAAATGAAAACATATAAAATGACCAATTTACCCTTTTTTTTAAAAAAAAATATTTTTGGGGGAGGGGTGGGGGGTGGGTGGGGTAGGTAGGGGGTATGCAAAATGAGTAAATTTTTTTTCGTGGGGGTGGGGGTGGGGTAGGTAGGGGTGAGGGTGGTGGGTGGGGGTTGGGGGGTGGGGTGGGGGTGGGGGTGGGGGTGGGGGTGGGTGTGGGGTAGGTAGGGGTATGCAAAATGAGTAATTTTTTTTTCGTGGGGGTGGGGGGGGTAGGGGGGTAGGGCTGGATGGGGGGTAGGCGGGGGTCTTTAAAAAATTAATTCATGGGGGTGGTGGGGTAGGGGGTGGGGGGGTAGGGCAGGGGCTGGGGGGGTAGGCAGGGGTCTTTTTAAATTTTATTTTTTTCGTGGGGGTGGGGGGGGGTAGGGCAAGGGCTGGATGGGGGGGTAGGCAGGGGGCCTAAACCCTAAACCCTAAACCCTAAACCCTAAACCCAAAACCCTAAAACCCTAAACCCTAAACCCTAAACCAATCTTTTTTAAAAAAAAAAAAATCGTGGGGGTGGGGGGGGTAGGGCGAGGGGTGGATGGGGGGTAGGGCGGGGAGTGGGTGGGTAGGCGAGGGTAGGGGTGATTTGAGTTTGAGGGTATTTTGGTAAAAAAAAAAAAAAAATTCCCATTCCTTAAGGAATTGGCCATTCCTCCCATATATGGAAGGAATGGAATTGGCCTTCAAGGGATGGAATTGGCCTTTCCATTGCCATGAAAAATGTAAACCAAACACACCAAAGGAAATGGTCAATGGAATTGACCATTCCAATTCCATGGGGAATGGCCAAATGACACGAACCAAATGCCCCCTTACCGTTCTCTCTCTCTAAACACACACACAGAGAGTTTCTCTCTTTCTCCAAACTCTCTCCGGCCCCTTCATCATCTCCGTCCGACGACCGGCGATCTCCATTTTTCTGGATCTCCATCCATTGTGCCTCCATTTCGGTGTACCTGACCCACCTCCATTTCGCCAAATCTATGACCATAAAAGACTAGATCTACAATATCTCCGGCCATATTTACATTCCGGTTAAATCTACATCTTCTCCGGCGAGCCCCTTCATCTTCTCTGGCGAGCCTCTTCAGACTGACCCGGTGAACCTGCCAGATAAACCCGATTCTGAAAATAGGCACGGGGCGGGTCCAATGTGTTGAAAGCCTGTTCTTCATCATCAGTTGAATCACCTTCTGATTTTTCCAGTGATCCCTCCGATCATCCGTTTTCTAGTGAAAGAGGGAAGAAATTTGGGTTCAAGGAGATGTACCAGTAGAGGAAATTTGAATTCTTTGAGGAGAAATACGCCGGGAAATGCTCGATTCCCGACGAAGTCGCCGGCAAAATCGAGTGTTGTTCTAGCGGTAGGGGCAAGATCGCGGTTGGATGCGATGATGGAACTGTCAGTCTTCTGTATCGAGGGTTGAAGTTCAATTTCGAATTTCAAGCTCATTCCTCTTCTGTTCTCTTCCTTCAGTAGCTTTACAGTTTCATCTTCAATCTGGTTTCAACTTTATTTTTCTTCTTCTCATGTTGCTCAATTTCTCTATTATGCTGCAATCAATATATATGCTTCAGATTTTTAATTATAAATCAACCGATATTGAATTTTCGACGAATTCTCATTGTCGAGGAAAGATTGATTTTAAGTAGGAGAAACATGTGCAAACAGTTTTGGACCCTAAAATGTTGTGGTAGTGGGGGGTATTGACCAATAATTATCACAACTTTGAGCGATTGAACAACTGATAGGTCTGAAAGCGAAAAATGATTTGTAACCACCAGGATCAATGCTAATTTTAATTCATGATACTCTTGCTAGTTGTGGTTTGCTTATTAATAAGTCTTATAATTATAAGTAACTTATAGTAAGACTTTTGCAATAAGTCTTATTAGTAAAAAGACTTATTAAAAAAAGTCTTATAAGTTACTACTTATTGTAAGACTTTTTTACAAAACAGTTCTCAAATATTGGAGCTTTATTTTCCTAGTGTACCAAAAATAAATAAATATTGGAGCTTGTTTTTGTTGCTCTTACATATAAGACTTATTAATAAGTCTTATAAGTAACTTATAAGACTTTTTTAATAAGTCTTATAAGTAACTTATATAAATTTAAATTTTTTAAAAAGTCTTATATGTTACATATAAGACTTTTTAATAAGTCTTATAAGTAACTAATAAGACTTTTTTAATAAGTCTTATTAGTAAAAAGACTTAATAAAAAAAGTCTTATAAGTTACTACTTATAAGACTTTTTTACAACATAGTTCTCAATGTTCAAATAGGTCTTATAATTAACGTATAAGACTTTTTAAAAAGTCTTATAAGTTACTTATAAGACTTTTTAAAAGTCTTATATGCTACATATAAGACTTATTAATAAGTCTTATAAGTAGCTTATAAGACTTATTAATAAGTCTTATAAGTAAAAAGACTTATTAAAAAAAGTCTTATAAGTTACTACTTATAAGACTTTTTTACAACATAGTTCTCAATGTTCAAATAGGTCTTATAAGTAACATATAAGACTTTTTAAAAAGTCATATAAGTTACTTATAAGACTTATTAAAAAGTCTTATATGTTACTTATGTAAAGACTTTTTAAAAAAGTCTTATATGTTACTTATAAGACTTTTTAAAGTAGTCTTATAAGTTAATTGTCTTATAAGTCAATTATAAGAGTAATTCGTTGTTATTATGAGAGTAATTCATTGTTATTATTGAAAATTTTGATTTTTTTGGTTGAAAAAATTGTCTTATAAGTCAATTATAAAAGGCAAAGTAGTCTTATAATTATAAGAGTTGTAAATGTATAAATTATAAGAGTAATTCATTGTTATTATTGAATTTTTTGATTTTTTTTTGTTGAAAATTTTGATTTATAAGTCAATTATAAGAGAACATATAAGTGTTGTAAATGTGTAAATTATGAGATTAATTCGTCGTTAATATTGAATTTTTTTTGTTGAAAAAATTAAACTGAAACTATTCTGAATCTAATGACTGATTTAAAATACTTGAATGTCTAGTGACCAATATTTAATTCCCAAAGTTTCAGTGACTAAAGTATAATTTTCTGTTTTGAAATTGGTTCAGTCCCCTGGAATGAACGTACGACGCGTACAAAACAATAATAAGGATATATTTGTCTTTTCTTAAAATGGGTTTAAATCTCACATGAGGAGCCCTAGAGGAAGTGGGCCTTTAAATATTAAATTAGGTGTCAATCAAAAACTGTGACGTTTATACTTGGTTACTACCTTTGGCCTGTCAGAACAACAACATTCAGCCTGCACAAGTCTGCAATATATTAGTCGTCCTCGTCATCATCATCTCTGCCAAGAGAAGAATGAAAAAGATGGATAAAATCCAGACTTCAAGATAAAAATTACAAATCACAAAAAATTCTGAACAAGTTTAAAATCCTAATGCATAAGCCAAGTGCTTTACCATGGCTTGCCTCTAGCAGCAACTAGCATAATTTTCTAAAGAATGGATATTAAAAAGACTACTTTTGGTATAGTAGGAAATAGTGGCGGACCTATGCTTATGAATATGGGTGCAAGTGTATCCACTTAATCAAATAGTTTGTCTTGTTCAGTGGGTATAAGGTCCTAGTGTAATTTAATCACCTGCTTAGAAAGGGTCATGGGTCCACCGCTGATAGGAAATTCAAGGGGCTCTCAGCACAAGGGGTCTAGGAAAGAATCTTTTAGAGGCAATAATATCATGAGATGACTTGATAATCAGCTCTTCATGAACCATCTTACTTCTGAAATTTCCTAACCATGCCCATAATTAATGAGCTTTTCAAGTAAATGGTCATTATAATAAGTTTATTGCAAAATTGCACTAAAAAAATCCCTACTATGATAGCCCAGTTCACAAAGCATCCTTTGTGCAGCGAGTGTCCTGGGAAGGGTCCTCACCACAAGGGTAGAATATAGTCAAACAATAGCCTGCATAAATGCATGAGGCTGCTTACAGGACTCAAACTCGAGACCTCAAGGTCACTCAGCAACAACTCAACCAGTAGTGCTCCAAGGCTCCTTTTCTTCCTAAACTATGATCATGTTTGGTTTTATACATAGTTATTAAAGGCTCAAGGCGCACCAAGGCGCAGAAGGTGTGCCTGGAGCCTAGTCGCAAGGCGCAAGGCGGGCACGCGCCCGAGTGACGAACCTGTCAGAGCTAATAATACTCGCCGGAGGTCGCCAGAGTGATCATGCTAATCGCTACTCTTATATAGAGCTATGGACTTATGTTGCGTGTGCATGTACGTGAGAGAGCCGTAGGAGAGGAAGTGTATTAGTCGCGTATTAGGTTTAATTAGATGTAATTGTCGGTCAATTGTTGTGCCCGAAGCCTAGGCGCACCCCAGGCTCTAAAGCTGCGCCCTGGGCCTAGGCGCGCCTAGGCGCGAGCCTAGGCGCGCTTTTAATAACTATGGTTTTATACCATGAATTTTATTTGTGTTTGATTTAAATCCCTAAATTCAAAGTTAATATGATTTTAAGTTCGAAACACAATATAAGGCTGGTTGAAATTAAGCATGGTGTATTAGAAGATTTTAAATGGCCATTACATAATTCTTAACTTTCCTACTCACCATTCAGCTATTTGTTTCTCATGTTTTCCTATTATGATGACTGGACTCGTATACAAGAATGATGTCAGTTACTTATATTCACAAGGAGTTGAGATAAGTTTATATAAAGAAATTGAAGTAAAATCCTCACATCCAAGATATCTAGTAAGGGATGTTATAACAACTAGATAAGGAACTTAAGCAACACGAAAGAACCAAAAAGGAGTGCAGTTAAAGTTTGAAGGTGCAAACCTTGCTTGAATCTGAGAGCACTGAGTAGGCCTCTCCAATAATCTTAAAAAGCTCTTCCGCATCCATTGAAATTGTTTTGCTAATGTCGTTCCAAAGTTTTCCATCATAACCACCATCACATCTTGCTAGGAACAGACCCGCCTACATTTCAGCATAAGTCAACTCATTAAAGAAGATGAGCGAGTAAGTATCGGAATTCAAGTCCCTATAATATATACTCCCTCCATCCCTAAATGAAGATCCAAATTTCACTTTGAGAGACATTTGCTAAAAGGATAAACTTAAGCATTTTTAGTAGCATAAATACATAAAAACCCTTAATGATCTCACCATATTGCATACGACTCTAAGTATGAATTAGAACTTGTTGTATGATGAACAGATGAAGGAGAATTTAGTAACTTACTACAAACTGGAAATCCATTTTGGGACAATTTTTTCTAAAATGTGATCTCACCAATGAGAATTAGAGAGAAGCTGCTTGGAATGATGCGACATTCATGAAGGGATGGAGGCAGTAGTTGTTTAATTTATAAAATAAAAAACAAACAAACATCAACCTTGTCTGGATGATAGCTAAGAGCTGCTCTGCGGTATGCCTTCTTGATTTCTGAAGCAGAATCTGAATCATTTACTCCCCTAGAAGCCAGGTTAATTGAACAATGTTAGAATATTGGGGTGATGCGGGTGAAGTTGCAGCCGCTGTATTTTAACTACAGTTAGATTAGGATGTACCATCAACAACAGTTGAACTCAATACTAATACCATCATTTATGACTCGCTCAACTCCAGAGATTCAAGTCAAACCTTCACCTAATTGATACCAATCTGGATAAAAGAAGCGTATTGTGATAGGTAGCTTGTTACCAGTCTAAAATTGTCAGATTGCCACGCGAACGATTAAAAAATCATTTATGCTGTAACTCTTGCTTCGTCACTTTCGCTTTTTTTGGCATGGCCAGTTAACATTTCCCTTTCACCCTATGATACCTCGTCATTGGCTCCTCTTCTCTCAGTCGGTCTTGAGTTTATTTTGTACCACAATGTTACCAACCCTCCCAAGTAAATGAACCTTGACAATTTCGGATAAAGTGAGTGTGATAGTCTATGCAGCCTTGACACGCCAATGGCAAAAGCCAAGAAAACGGCTTCTTTTTTTCTGATGATAAAGCGATAACTTGATATGAAAAGTGTGGTTCTCTAACAATGAATGAAGAGAAACATCTCAGAGAAACATGGGAAGATGGCCAGGAACACAAAAATAGAAAAAGGAGAGGTCGAAAACTCGTGGGTCTCCAAACAATAACCATGATATCGAAGACACTTGTTAATATAGAGTTACCAGCTTCAGGGAGGTTAACTAGGTTTATAATCACATTAAGACTTAGGTTGTGTTTGATAGCTATAAGCACTTAATCCTTGTTGTTGAATGGTTTTCTTTTGTACAACTACTTCAAACTAAGGGTGAACATTTGACTTGAAGGAAACAATCATCCTATATTTCTCTTACCCAACAATCATCAATATTTTCACTTGTCTAACAAGAGCCAATAAGCATGAAGATTGACAATAGTTTATTTACAAAGCCTCAAATTTTCTAAGATTGTTACTCATCAACAAGCATTAAGTGCTTGTTGTTATCAAACACCACCTTAATCATCAGCGAATTCAACTCAAAAGGTAATCCCACTCTCTGTCATAAAGTACATGATAGTGGTTTGCCCACGAATGAGCATCTCTTTTTCTATGAAGTTTACTAAATTCATGTTTGCTATTTACCATGTCCCAGTGTGTGGATGTGATACTATAATATGAAAACCAGAGAGTTCATGTATCAACTTCCATGACCTTAGCTAAAAAGCAAAAAACTATTCCATAAATAATATATACTCCCTCCGTCCCACCCGAATTTGGACAAAGTTACTTTACACGGAGATTAAGAAATAACAATAAGATAATAAAAATGTGTGGTAGAAAATGAAGAGAGAGAATGAGTGGAGTTAATAGTGGTTGGTTGAATAAATTGTATGGTGGAGAATGAGTGGAGTTAATGAGTGAGTGGGGTATGCCCATTTTTTTATTATTATAAACTTTCCTTTTTGGGTTGTCCAAATTCGGATGGGACGCCCAAAAAGGAAATTTGTCCAAATTCGGGTGGGACGAAGGGAGTATATATATATATATATATATATATATATATATATATATATATATATATATATATATATATATATATATATATATATATATATATATATATATATATATATATATATATATATATATATATATATATATATATATATATACTCCCTCCGTCCCATAACAAAGCGACACACTTTGCCATTTTGGGCGTCACATTTGATAAGTCACACTTTCTAAAATGGAAAAGAATCTTTACTATTTCCTCCACTCATTCTCTCTCCTACATTATTATAATACTCACAACACCATTATAATTTACTATTATCTCCACTCATTCTCTCTCCTACTCAACTATCTACACTCACAACACATCACCCTTTTCACTTTTTTCTTAATTCCCGCGGAACGATAGCTAGCGTCGCTTGTTATGGGACGGAGGAGTATATATATATATATATATATATATGCATATATAAAAAGAATTTGGCTAAAGGAGCAGCTAATTGAAAACTGGGTAAATGAAAAAACAGAGGCAGCTTACAAAATGAGATAAAAGTCCATGGTTGTTTGTCTCTTCGCCTTTTCTTCTATGTAGGAAAGGCGACGACGAGCTAGTTTAAGATCTTCTCCATCCATCTGAGCTTTTTTATCTAGTGTTTGCTTTTCAATTATAGAGATGAGTCTCTTAAGATCACTGGCTGATTTCTCATAATTTCGTATCTCCTCATGTAATTTGGCCCTTCTAAAAAGTGCCTGCAAAGATGCAAAGCAATCTGGTTTACAAAGTGCCAACAAATGTTATGACATTATCTTAAAAAGATTGTGCACAGCATCCACAGAAAATAAACCAAAACCCTCCCACCATCCCATTTGAAACTACCCTTTTTACCCAAAAGATTGTCCCATTTGAAATTACACACCTTCATTTTGGGAAAGTTTATAATAGTTTTATACTCAATTGGACCCACTTTCACACTCACAACAACTTTCTACTTACTATACCCTACCCCGCTTTCTCTCTCCTACCTCACTTTTTATACTCACAACATCTACTACACTAACACTTTTTCTTAATTCTCAAGCCCAACACTTGATTATTCTGCCCTTTATATAGGCTACAATATGTGGCTGAATACATAAACTTATGGATAAGGAAAGAATAGACAAAGACGAGGTAAAAATAAGGATAAATAGGAAAAGACTAGATGAATCTGACTGTTTGTTGTTGTTGATGAATCTGTCTTAAAACAAAACATGTTAGCTGCTGAAGTATTCAGATAAGAACCTAAATATTTGCTGGTGTATTCTAGCTAGATGCTCTGCATCAAAAACATTGATTGATGAAAGGGGAAGGAAGACAATCACGTGCAGACAGCAGAATCTTATGACCATTACTAATCTCATGTGGGTCTAAGGATGTTGCATCAACCAAGCACATATAAATTGGACAGTAGTCACCAATTTCAGTGAAATGTACAATGAAGTTAACAGAGGATGGGTGATACTTGCAATTTCAGAAGAATGTTATTCACAATGATAGCAAAACAAGGAACTTAGTAGGACTATTCCACATTACTGATGGTTTAGGCCACAAATACAAGCTAGAAAAAAAAGGCTAAATTGCTATTGATAACTCATCCTAGAATATGTCACTACGTG
This sequence comes from Adenophora triphylla var. japonica, assembly GCA_022495995.1. Taxonomy (NCBI): domain Eukaryota; kingdom Viridiplantae; phylum Streptophyta; class Magnoliopsida; order Asterales; family Campanulaceae; genus Adenophora; species Adenophora triphylla. Next base: position 142,337 of record JAFEMH010005762.1, read on the forward strand.
GGCTTATCTTTTTATTTGAATAGAAAGATTAAGCATACCTGATTGTAGCACATACTTAGGATTATTAACCATGCACCTTAAAAATGCAAGGGGTGGAATTAACCATTAGGAATACTATCAATCACAATTTTTAGAATTGCATAGGGATAATTACATTTTCATAAAATCATGGTCAAAGTTCAATTGAGTTGACCATGAAAGTCAAAGTGGAGCAAGCTTTCCGGGACGGAGGGAGTAAGTTTTAGGGCATATGCACCATAGCAATACATGAGTGGAGTTAAGTCTAATCTAATTATTAAGGATTCACAATTCCACTAGAAGGACAAGAAAGATAAATCGAAGACAAACCTTTCGATAACCTCCATCAAGAGCTAATGCTAGATTGCAATCTGCTATGGCATCAATAATTTTATTCAGAGCTTGGTAAGCAGCAGCACGATTGGATAAGCAGACAACTGAAAAGGGATGTGATTCAGTACTTTTTAGAGCATTAGTATAGTGCTTCACCGCTTCTGTATACTTCCCAGATTTAAAAGCTTCATTTCCAGCATTCTGAGTCCACGGTAATGAAAAATAAAAATAAAATCTATCAAGATTATATGACCAATGCTTTTAGACTTCCAAGCAAGTGACAGATTACAAGGCGAAAAGAAATACACAGGCAGTAAAGTATACGGAAAATAAAAGCATGCTCTTAAAGAATGCTGCCAAGGAAAAAGCCTGAGCTATGTGTGTAACATGCCAAACAATACAAATGCGACAAATTTAATTAATTTCAAATAAACTTGATACAATTGGTATGTTAGTTTAAGCAAATATGGGAAGAAAGAATTAATAAGTCCTGTCAACTGTGGAAAGTGAAAGCCTGTCTCTGAAACACAGAGTCTAATAGCTTGAATTAATCAGAAGAAAATAACTCTAGTGATGTATTAATGTTCAATAATATGTCATGAATACTATTTAAGGTCGAAATCAAGTGATATTTTAGTTTACACTATTGTTTCCAGCCATCACAAAAGTAGTCCCATATGACCAGGGGCGGATCCAGGCGGGGGCACTCCCCCCCCCCCACCCAGCGGCAAAAATGCAGTGGAAATTTTATTTTTTGCCCCCCCCCATATTTTTTGTTATATATGTATACTCCCTCCATCCCGCCCGACTTAGGACGTTTAGGTTGGGCACGGGGATTAAGGAAAAAGTATAAGTGGGTGGATGTTGTGAGTATGAAAAGTGATGTAGGTGAGAGAAAGTGGGGTAGGGAGTAATGAGTGAAAATTTGTTGTGAGTGTAAATGTGGGTCCCATTAATAAAGTACTTTCCATTTTGGGGTTGTCCTAAGTCGGATGGGACGCCCAAAATGGAAAAATGTCCTAAGTCGGGCGGGACGGAGGGAGTATATATAATTAACTTCAAGATTAACACCAGTGAATGGTGCGGTTCAGCGGTAGAAGGGGTGAAGTTAAAGCCTTTGGTGTTTCTTTCAAATCCATGTTCGAACCCTGCTACCTACATTTTCAATTAATTTTATTTGTCCTCCATCTTTGCTATTCTCTCTCTCTCTCTCTCCATTTCTTTCTCTTAACAGTTTTGTTTTTCTCTTTCTCCTAATTTTCTCACATTTTTTCAATCTTAATTAATTAGTTAGGCTTTTCCCAATTTTTTTGTTTTTGGTCTTTCTTCCTATTATCCCAAGTTTAATTAGCAAATTTGAATTTCTTTTTTGTACGAGTAATATATTTTAATAAATTGTTTGCGTTAAATACTTCAACATTATTTCAATCGTTCTTTGAATTATTTACTTTTATCATTTTTGTTAACTAAAATACATTGTATTTCATGGATCCGACCCATTTTTTACTTGTCCGGCCCGATTTTTTTTTCGCATATGACACAACAAAACTTTATAAGAATGTTGCTATACTTGCTTGTACTTTCTTGAAGTTTCACTAAATGGTAGTCTTTTTTAGAAATGTGACTACTGTTTCCGAATAAACAAAAATGAAAGGACTAATTTTGGGATGGGGGAATAGGGATTTGATACATTCAGCTGTGAATCAGATCAAATATTAACTTTTTTTCAAATGTTGATCGGCAGGCTCTAAGATAGAGAAGAGTGGTTACTGTGAACATTTGTGGGTGCAACAGTGACTTGGTAGTATTAATTTAGGTGGATCGTATTATGTAAGATTGTGAATTTAGAACATTTGTGTATTGCATCTCACTTTGTATAAATGAGAGGCCAAAGCACATTGAGGTGATTCTCATTTGATTTAGTAGAAAATCGTCAAAATATTCTCTTTACTGATCATATTCATTTTGAAAATCAACTTGTTGATATCTTCACAGAACCATTCAATCTTTCCTGTATTAATCAAATTTGAGCCAATCTGAGCATTCTTAATATCTGTGCTCTAACTTGAAGGGAGAGTCTTGTAAGTAATGTATATTTTATATAGTACAGAGCTGAAGTGGTAACTATCCATATGTTAAAGAAACTCACACAGTACCTTGCACTGTAAGAGTTCACGTACAGTGGCAGCTAAACGGCTCTTGGATTCCTCAATCCTGCTTCCATGCAACAAAATAAACATTAGCATTCCTTTCATGACTGCGAATAGACTTCAATTACATTGTTTTTCATCATGGAATCCCTTGGTTATTACTTGTCTCCAACTGGTCTCAGGTTCTCTTGCTTCTCAATGAAAATGAGAGCTATCTCAAGCTTTCCCAAACGGAAGTAGGACTTGGACATCAAGTTCCACCTCCACAGCTTTGATAAGCTCTTACGATCCACATCTGTCACCTGATTAGCAACACCTATGATAGCAACATTCTTTTCAGCAAAGTCCATGGTTCTTTCACAAAGTTGAACAACCTCCTCGTATTTACGCAACTGTTCACCAAAAGGGAAATAGTGAGTCCACCTAAAAGTGCAGTGTACATAAGATGCACATAATAACTTGTTATAATTTTATCAGAAAATATGAGTATGATAATAAGGGAAAATAAAAATCAATAAATATATTAACTTTGGCTTTTAACCAATTTTGATTGTAAGAGAATCAGAATATCACCAACCACAAAAAGAGCTTCTCCTTGCATTTCAAATAATGTGTCTGATGAAGAGCTTATTGACATGGCTTCGGATATAACTTCCAAAGCTTTGGTTGCTGAGTTGAAAGTTCTTTGTTGTAGAAGTTCAGAGGAGTGCTTTATACAGCTAACCACTTTCTATGATACACAAAGTTCACTGAATAAGAAGGTTTGTCAAAGAGAGATAAGTTCACACACAGAGAGAGAAGCACTAAAGAATCTGTTTCATCTGTTCTCATATTATAAACAACTACGTGAAGCTGCTTAATTTTATTGCATTATTCTCCAAAAATAGTGACATGTTGTAGCCGACACATGATTAAAGAATACAAATTATAAACCTAATAAAAAACAACAGGTCCTGCTCTACTAAAGAAGGTATTTTTCATCCAAAACAAAATCTCCTTGATAATGAGAAATTTCAGTACAAGCCTAAGACAGTTGGGAGTGTACAGAATATATATCACTCCCTCGGTCCCAAATAAGGGCCCGTTTGGTTCGTGGTAAAGTGGGGGAATGGAATGCTCAATTCCATTCCCCCAATTCCTTTGGCCTGTTTGGTTTATGTTTTCCTAAAATTTTCATTCCCCCGGAATGATCAATTCCCTCCAACGTTGGAATTTGCCATTCCTTCCATATATGGGAGGAATGGTCAATTCCTTCGGGAATGGAAAAAAAAAATTTTTTTTTTGACCAAAATACCCCCAAACACATATCATTCCTACCCCTTGCCTACCCACCCCCACCCCACCCACCCACCCCCTGCCCTACCACCCCACACCCCCCACCCCCACCCCCCACCCTAAAAAAAATAAATTTAAAGACCCCTGCCTACCCCCCCCCCCCATTCCATTCCTTCACTTTTTTTCCATCGAACCAAATGGCCCTAAGTGTCAATTTTATCTCTTCGAAAAGTATTTCTAGGTCAAATATCTTAACACCCTTGTAGAAAAGGAACTTGGCCTCATTGATACGACAATACTAAAAGATACTTGAGGGTATTAAAGGAAAAACACAAAGGGAAATGGTTTTTAAAGCCCATGTAAAGGGACAATTATTTTAGGCAGAGGGAGTATCCTATCACTAGGATAAGAGGCTGCCGGTGAGATTTTTAACTATTAAGTAGTTACTAGAGGTTACTTGCATTCTCCTGGAAATCAGCTTCAGTGATCCATAGGTATAAGTTTATTACGCGAAGTCCATTAGCGGAAGTTTCTTAAGGCCTAAGTCGTCTTAGTAAACGGAAGTCAAATAAGTAGCCTAAATTATTTATGCTATTCCTACATCGGGTACAATTGATCCATTGATATTCTTCACATGCTTAACAAGGAAAAGAAAGTATCAGAAGAATCAAACACCCATTCTTCATCTTGACTTTTGTTTTTCTCAAGCATGCGTGTATATCTTGTTAAATAAATTGATAAGCAATTCCACAAGCCTTTGCTTGTTTATCATTAGAACTATTTTAAGAAAAAAAACACGCTAGATTAAGATGGTGTAATTAGGTAATGACAAAACCATTACTGTCACAGATAAACGTACCTGAGCCTTTTGTATGCCATTAGCAGCTTCAATTGTAACTCTCCTATCCAAGCAAGGGACACTTCCAGACTTCAAACACTTACTGTAGTAGTACAATGCATCTTCAACTTCTCCTAGCCTTAAATGGCATCTAGATAAGGAACACCAACAAAGAACATAATCAACACATTTTCATTAAGGCACGAAACCTATCAAAAATCAAGTTATCTTGAATGCAACATTAGCTACAATTGAACAGACATAAGCAAGGTACAGAGACAGTCTGGAGATCACACACAATCTCGAGGATGCAAGATATGTTATGTCATGTAAACATATATAATTCACTGGTTTACCAATTTTGGCATGCTTTGTTTTGATGTAATAATGACCGTAAAATTTACGAGTATTTGTACAAGTGACATCAATCATGTCACCAATAAATAGCAGGCAGGAGGTTAACAACTAGAGCAAGATAACTCAAAAGTTATTGCCTTTTCTTAATAACTGGCTGGTCATGAGCTTTATTCTTATAGCCTGCAGCTTTCTAAGGCCCCAGATTGCAATGAGTCTGTTAATTAGGTTCCTACTAACGGCCATTGTCAAACAATGCAAGAAAAGAAAATAATTAATCTTGAAATGAACTGAAATATGTGTATCTTATAGCTAATGATAAACATAGTCTTTTCTTAGATATATAATTAGAGAGATATGTCCAAAGTAGGAGGGATGCAGTCAAACAATAGAGTAACATACTCCATGTTTTTTGGCCTTTCCGAGAAGTGCAAGGCAATAAGAAGATTGAGTTATCTAGGGTCTTCCAGATGAAATATTTGCAGTATAAGATGACATATTACATATAAATGACAATGTCCCACACATTTCCTCCCCCTGTCAGAACAATTGATGGGTATGAACATTTAAATTGTTTCTTATTTACCACAATCTTCTATCCAGTAATGAAGTTAGAGAGGGCTTCGTTTATTCTTCTCTTTTTTCAAACACTTCAACAGATTCTTGCTCCTTAGAATGAACTAGGTTTAGAAACACAAAATAAGCCCAAAGAGAAAAATGAAAGTCAGATAAAGACATAAAGCAGAATTCTAAGGTATTTATTTCCCCAAATAGATGACTCCAATATAATTTCTTATATCGGAATGAAACTCCTGGTTGATTATAAGAGATAGTTAAACGTGGTGGTAACTACGGAGTACTCACTCCGTCCCATTCGAAGGGGCACAAATTTCCATTTTAGGTGTCCCATTTAAAAAGGCACACTCCCAAAATGGAGACTTTTTAATACTTTTTTATTCATGAGACCCACTTGTCGTACTCAGAATAACTATCCACTTACTATTTTCTACCCCACTTTCCTATCTCACGTTTCATACTCACAACACTTACTCCACAATACACTCTCCTTAATTCCAGAGCAAGCAGGGGCGGAGCCAGGGGGGGCATGGGGGGGCACTCGCCCCCCCCCAGCGGCGGATATGCAGTGGAAAAAAATTTTTTTTGCCCCCCCCCCATATTTTTTTATATATATGTATATATATAATTAACTTCAAGATTAACACCAGTGAGTGGTGTGGTTCAGTGGTAGAAAGGGTGAAGTTAAAGCCTTTGGTGTTTCCTTTCAAATCCGTGTTCGAGCCCTGCTACCTACATTTTCAATTAATTTTATTTGTCCTCCATCTTTGCTATTCTCTCTTTCTCTCTATCCATTTCTTTTTCTTAATAGTTTTGTTTTTCTCTTTCTCCTAATTTTCTCACATTTTTTCAATCTTAATTAATTAGTTAGGCTTTTCCCATTTCTTAATTCTTTACATTTTTAACTAAAATACATTGTATTTCATGGATCCGACCCATTTTTTACTTGTTTGACCCGAAAATTTTTGAGTGCGCCAAACCCCGTGAAATCTTGCCCTGCAATTCTGCAGCTCCGCCCCTGAGAGCAAGGCCAATTTTGTGTCCCTTTGAATGGAACGGAGGGAGTACATGATATAGATGAGAATATCAATATGATGGAAAATGAGATCTCCAAGCTGGGTGATTTGACCTATTGCTGAAGCGATTGGTAAACTAGATGAGAATACCTTGACAAAAAGTCAAGATAGATAAAACTCCAATGAGCTAATGACAACAACAAAATGGAAACTTACTCCGCAGATTTTAAATGAGGTTCAAAAGAGTGTGGGTCCAGCGTAGCTGCCATTCTCAAGTACAATAGGGACTCCCTCACCCTCTGAACTGACAGTTGACATGCAGCACGATTCATATAGCATGAGAAAGGTGATTTGAACTCTGATATCTCAGTATTTATCTCCACCCCCACAGCAAAAATTGTAGCTGCAGCATCAGCTGTTTTCTTCCACTCTTCCGACTTTTCATTCATACTCTTCATTTCAGCTTGAAGAGTTTCTTTCATTCCTTGAGCCTCTTTAAGCTTCTCATTCAACTGACCTGCATATTTTTCACTATTTCTCAACTTCTTTTTAAGCCTTTTCAACTTCATACTCATTTCCTCTTCCTTGTTTTTAGCGGAAGATGCATTACTCTTGACTCTTTCCAACTCATCTTGAACTTTTTTCAACTTCAAGCTCATTTCAGATTCCTTCGCTTTTGCAGAAGATACATTATATTTGCTCTTTTCCAACTCGGCTTTTAGTTTTTTTATCATCAAAAACATATCCTCACACTTGACTTTAGAAAAAGTAAGACGTGTCTTAGTCTCCTCCGACTCTTCACCAAGTTTCTTCAACTTCAAAGTCATTTCTTCTTTCATAGCTTTGGCGGAAGTCATCTCTGCATTTGCTATATTCAGCGTATGTTTCAGATTCTCATTTTCTTCATTAACCACAGCCAATTCCCTTACCTTCTCTACTAGCTCTGACCTCAGCTTCGAAGCTAACTCATCAATAGATGGCTTTTCTGGTTCAAATTGTTTGCTCTTAACATTGTCCGGATTACACTGTTGGCTAATTGGGGCTTCATCAACAATTAGCTTCGATTGATCTCTGTCCCCGAAAGTTTTGTTTGCCCTGACAAAGATCAACAAATCCTTTTAGAAAGTTGGTTAATAAGCTCAGGGTGATGAAAAAAACGAGATAGTAACGCTGCTACCAGATCAGTGTAACAAGAAACTAAATCAGGGTGCATAATAACCATCATTTCACAGTAAAAATATTGTTTTAACCGAAGATTGCTAGTTTTCTTGTAAAGTGG